>JBAFTA010000010.1:2364185-2378757 GCA_036919975.1 Melanotaenia parkinsoni
TGGTACAGGAATACATGGAAAACCTGCTGGATTGCGGCCCTCGTAGGACCGAATTGAGTAGCCCTGGTCTAGACTAAACATGGAGAAGCAGCATTTAGCTGTTATGCTGCAAACAAGTAGAACAAACTGCCAGTGGAACAAAAATTTTGACCAAATGTAGACATTTATAAATCCAGGTTAAAAACATTTCTTTTCTCAAGCGCCTATGCACAAATTCTGCATGGTAACTTTTTAAATTATCATACTTTTAATCATTTTACTGTAATTTGTTATTTTATTGTGATTTTTGCTATGTGTTGCTGCCGTTTACTATTTCTTAATATCTCTAATGCCTTTGTTTTATGTAAAGCACTTTGAATTGTCGTGTACATGAAATGTGCTGTACAAATAAACTGACTTGCCTTGCCAGCCCTCCCTTCACTATGTTGCCATTTCTCATTTTGACACTTCTTCTTTTTTTTTTTAGGATCTGTTGTTTTGGCCCCTCCGAAGTTCCAGTCATGTGTACCCATCTCTGAAGCCTACAACCTCTTCAGGATTCAGAGGATTGCACGGCTGTTTATCTGCTTCAAAAAGATAAACAAAAAAAAGAAAGAAAAGAAATGCCCAAAAAATGTTCACTCTGTCCGGGCTCAGAGTGACATCGATGGATACCCCCATGCTACCATAAATGGACCCTTCCAGTGCACACACATATGCATACACCCAACCAGATGACTTCATCTCGTATGGCTGACCAGCTCTCCCATACATCCACCACCACTTATTAGAAACACATGTCCAGTGTGTCCATGTGTGTTTAGTGTGCAGTGAGCTCTTTCTGTACGTGTTATGCTTCTGAATACATTTCCGGCTTCGACCAAACAATGCTCTTGCATTTCAACTCAATCTCAGGCACCTTATGTGCACATTTACACACACACACACAGTACTGTATATGCACATAGATCCAGCCTCAGCTCTTTGGAATATTTCCTTTTTTCAAAGTTTTTTTGAAGTTGCAAACAAAACATGAATGACAATGTCAGCCACACAACAAGAGGACGCTGTTATAGAACATGAAACTCAATTTAGGACTTGGACAGATCGTGTTAACCAATGAAATATGGGTTACATTATTCTCAATATTCAGAAATTGAAATCCAGCGGTCCTTGGAGGACAACTGTGTGATGACACTTTTCTATCTGTAACTCGGTTACGGAGAGGAAAAAGACCAACAAGCATGGCAAGGGGAAGAACAGAGGCCTGAAAGAAGGATCAGTTCAGAAAAATTTGACTCTGCTACAACAAACCCAGAGTGGGTAGTGCCAAGTTACTTTTATGAAGAGAAAAAAAAACTTAGAGTAGTTTTACTGCACCATACTTTTTATTTTTACTTGACTAAATTTGTGGAGAAGAAACACCACAATGGGCAACTCCTAAATTATATTTTAGAAATAAAAAGGTTCCATACCTTTCCATACAGCATAGCCTCCACCTGAGGAAACGTGGTGCTAATGGTGGGATTCAGTTGTCCTCAGAAGCGATCTTGTTTATCCAAGCAGCAAACTCAGGTTCAGAGGACCCTGAGATTCCAAATTTGAAGATAGCTGCACCCAGAACCACTTGTAGTCTATTGTCTTCATTAAAATTCTTTATATTTTGTGTCCGTTAAGTTTCTATTCAGTGGCGAGTTGTTATTGATAGTTACATTGTTTTGCGGGTTTGTTTGTGAAAAATCGTGTCAGTATGTGTGGTTTATTATTCATTATCACCAAAACTTGCTGTTGTTCTCACTGTGCACATTTTTACAATGGCTTTGTGATGTTCTAGTTTTATACAACATTAGTAGATGCTCAGAAATTGGCTGTTTTGGAGGCGTCCATTTATTCTGAGTTGGTACAGCTGAAACGCCAACGACCTCACCAACATCTGCCAGTGAAATTATGATGGGTTACAGTTAAAATATGTCCATATATCGTTTCGCCGCTTCCACCAAACCCGTTGGTTGATGCTGCCGCCATGATTCATCTACGAATGAATGAACTGCTTGTCTGTGTGCGTCTGGTGGTGGGCGTGGCCAAGGTGCAGCAGCATTGCTGGCTGACAGATTGTGCTCACAATAGGCAGAAATGTCCGCATTTTTAACGTCGCACAATCAGCACTTGAACATTTTCATCTCGTCAACGAAATCTCACAAACGTCTTGTCATGTTTTCGTCATCAGAGAGCCATTTTTAGCTCGTCACCGTTATCACCGGTAATGTTATCTCGCTATCGTCATGAAAAAAAGATTCGTCAATGAAATAAACTACAGACACTGTTCTAATGGACTAACAGAAAATATGAGTTCTAATTATTTTCTACTTACTGTGCTAAACCTTCTTAGAAAAAATGGAAAACTCATTGATTCCCTCACTGGATCACTCACTGAATAAAGGAAACTGAAAAGATTTATGTTGGGGAAAGTATTTGTTTTTTGTGCCACAATTTGTGATATTATAAAGATGATTTTTATTTATTTTACTTTTTTAAATTCATTATTTGGAAATACCAGAATTTACAATGTTATTATATGTATTTTATATTTTATATATGATCTAATGGACAGGACTGTATGATGTATTCACATCTTATTTTCCTATTTATGCCACAAATATTGTGGAACATACATTAACCCAACCTACACCCAGCTAGTATTTAATTCTTCCAACATCCATGCAAAGAATAACAAGGAAGTAAAACAACTGTCTGCTACACTTAACACTTATCAGCTTCTAAAATCATATTTGGGCCAAAGGACACAAACTTAGCATGAAACCAAGGATACCATAACTAAGTTATCAATCAAGCTGACAGGCAGAGATCTAATCTTTAATAACAGGCCAGCACTGGTGCCAGAAATTGGTCCAAACCATCAAGCTAATGTCTAGACCCTACAGGATGTGTAATTCAAACACTGATCTCTGACTGAAGGAGAACGCTAATGAAAAGAAAAGCAGAGAAATAGACAGAGAGAGGGACGGATGCAGAGAGCTATTCACATCTGGAGTCTTTCCTCTTGTCATCAGATAGATGGATGTTAACTGTTAACAGTGCTGTAGAAACAACAGCTTCCTGTGCTGCTGATAACAGCAATAGACCGACTTTCAGAGGGAGAAGGATGGAAGAAGCAGCAGCTAGGGACAGGAGTGAGGGATGGCCGAGGATGAGAGGAGGTTTTTGAAATGCAAAAAGGAAGACAAGTGGATGGTATGGTAGAGGATAGATTGAGCAGACAAAAAGGCAAGCAGACAAAAAAATCTAAAAGCAAGAAATAAAAGAGAAAGAAAACAGCAAAACGAAGCATCTCTGTCTAAGAAATCTGTCACTTCGTCTCTGCTACGATCTTCAGCAGAATATGCAGGAGTCTGCAAGTGCAGCATGCTAACGTGTGCTAGTGCTGCCACGACTGCTGCACATCACATCCCTGTGTTCAGGCCTGTGTGTTTCCTGTCTCAGCCTCCCAATGTCACTTCATTTTCTGCAGATTCTACAGATGATGCTTGTTGTGCTGATGCTCCCTCCCTTTACAGGCCCCCTTTTGTGTTTGTGCCTCCTCTTAAAAAGAACATGACAAACAAGAACGAGTGACTCAGAAAACACATCTGCAAAACATTTGGAGCAAAAGCGCAAATGGATAAAACAGACCAAAATTATCCATCATAAAAGGATCCTTTTTATTTATTTATTTGTTGTTTTTTTCTAATATAAGAAATAACAAAAACTAAGAGGAAAATAGTTATGTTTCGCTGACATGGAAAAGGCATTAAGAGAACAAATACTTAAAATAAAATAAGGAAAAAATATTACATGTGTTTTTATGAATATGTTTCTTTAAAAAATAAATAAATAAATTAGAAGAAGAAATAACCCTATTTTCACTCACCAAGCAGCAACCATCTGGACAAACTAAATTATTCAAGAAAAATTTGAACTCTTACTTTAGATTATCAGTGCATGCATACCTAAACTAGACTTCCTTTCAAGCCTTTTCCTTGTTACTTGTTAATACTGTGACAACAAACTGATTAACAGAATGTTTCTCTCTTTCTTTGTTTTTCTTTTATATTTTCTTTTCCTTTTTTATGTCTTGCCTCGTCCTCTCCAGCATCACAGCAAGCAGAACGATGGTCTGGCTGCTGTGTTGTGTTAAAATAATTTGCTTTGCCAAGTGGTGTTTATGGGCTACAAGGCTTCAAATGATATTTGAATTTAACTGAATGTCTCTAAATTATATTTACATCCTGCCATAAAAAAGACAAATTAAAAGACAAAGGGTTCAGACTGAAGCTGAGTACTGAGCAGCGCTGACTCCGCCCACATCAGAGACAAATTGCTAATGAGCTCCTGGCCTCTGTAGAAGCAGAGTCCTGGAAAAGGGCACAAGTTTTGTGATTTTTGCCAAAAACTTCATAATCATAATTTAAAGACCACTGAGAACATTTTAAATAGTTCCAAATAATAATTGTAGTGTGTCTTTAACAAAGAAAACAACCAAAACAAAAAAAAAAACTTTCAAACCAAAAATGATTTAAAGAATTCATACCTGCTGATAACATTTTAACTTGCTGAATGTAGAAAATAATTTCAGGTCGTGAGCCTCCAAAACTTTATGAACTTTTACATTTCTTCTTATTAAGAAGAAGAAGAATCCCTCTTTGGACAATGGATGGTAGTAGTGGATTTTTTTTTATATTGTGCAGAATTTGTTAATTTCTAATCCACTGAATGAAGTAGATATAATAATGGGTTTGTTTAATTTTTATTTTATCTTTTTACATGTGTTTCTTATGGCTTTTTTTTTTTTATCTTGGTTAAGTTGTTGTTTTATATGTGTCAGAGCTCCACACTGTCCATAATATGTGGACCAGTAAGTGACCTGTAGAATAGCCTTTACATACAAAACTAAAACATATATTTGGATATGAGTTCAGATGTGTTTGATATAAAGTTTCCAGTTTCATTTGTCATTTAATAACATTAAATGAGATTAGTTTTTCTTATTCTTTAAATTTCTGTTTCATTAAAAAAAGCTCTGTTTCTGAATTCCCTGTTTGATCCCCAAATATGATTAACTTGTTTGATTAAGATTCAGTAATATTTTTTCTTTTTGAACAGAAGAGTTTTTCCAGATTTCCTCCACCACCAAACACAGCTGTGTCATCAGCAAACAATTAGCATTTTATAGACAAGTCATTTGTGTAAAATATAAAAAGTCTGAGTACAGAACCCTGTGGAACGCCACTTAAAAGTTAGTATTATTTAAATGAACATACAGATGCATATCCTCTAGATAACCACTAACCAACTGTCTGAAATCCCTGTAACACCATGCAGTTTCTGCAGTAATAGTTTGCAGATATTTTTTTCCCTAAAACCATATTTCTGATTTATACACACTGTTGCTCATGCATCAGATCAAGTTGAGTCAAATTTATCTGATATTTTTAACATCCAGTGAAAAAAATAACTTCCCATTACACTCAGCTGTGTATTAGTGAAGATAAAACTTTGATTTTTAACGTTAAAAAGACCTATTTGTATTCACACTCAACTTTTCCTTTCCTCATGAACATTAAAAGTCTCTGTTCTCTCTCTCTCACTTTCTCTCTCTCACACACACACATACATAAACACAATGAGAGACAGACAGGAAGTTTGGGAGGAATTCCCAAGCGGACATTTCTCACGTTCCTGCAGTGATTGGAAACACACTCCAGTAAAATGGCGGCAGGACATAATTTCCAGGTGAGGAGAGAAAGGCTGTAACCTCTTCCCCTTTCCCTCAGACTCCCCCCACCACGGCACAAACAATATCCTCCTTGATATTATCCTTTTTTTGCACACACATACACACACATGCACGCATACAGCCACCTGTTGTCACCTGGAGGAGGTTGGTCTTTAGCCGGTTAGCATCAATACACAATGGCTGCCTCTGTGGCTCAGTGGAAGCAGGTGACCAGATAGTATCTACATAAATGTGCGTGGACACACACACACACACACACACACACACCTGCTGAGGAAATGAGATTGCAGTCAGCCTCCACCTGGTCAGCCCTGAGGTGACACCGAGAAAAACAAAAGAAAGAAAAGAAGCAACAAGATCTTCTCAGTCAGCTAAAGCAAATGATGTTAAATGTTTTGGGTCTACAGAAGAAAAAAAAGTGTTCAAATCTGATGAAAATCCTAAAGTAACTGTAGGGAGTAAACTTGTCTCTGTTACACAAAGTAGTACTGAAGTCCAGCGATGCAAGATATGCATTACATTTATTTTTTTCCAACACAGAGACTGCATGATGGAGGTTCTGTTTAGCTAGCTTAGCAGGTAACTAGTTGCTGTAAGTGTTGGTCCCTGGCCAGAAGCTACAACCCTAAATCAAAAATGTTGGTGTAAAAATGAAATGAAAACAGACTGCAATGATTATGAAAACTCAAATATAAACAAAGAACACTTTAGAGCCAATTTGTCTCAGATTGGTGAAGCTCTGTCCATCTTTCCGTCTGAGAGACTCTGCCTCTCTGAAATGCTCCTTTCAAACTTTTTCCAGACGTGTTACTGCATCAGATTCACTATCAGCTCAAATTTTCAATTACATGCTGAAATGTCTCAGTTTCAACATCTGATATGTTGTTTATCTTCTACTGGGAATAAAATATGAGATTAGGAAATCATGGCATTATCTTTTCATTTACATTTTAAACAGCATCCCAACCTTTTTAGAATTGGAGTTGTAGTATTAGCTGCTGGTGTAGCTTAGCTTTGACTGGTTTTCTGAATGGAAGTCAGTGCATAACTATTGGGGTCAAACTCTTGCTTGTGAAAAACCCTGTAAGCACATCAGTATAGTTATTTTAAAATATTACTTGCTAGAAAGACTGCACAGGAGCAGTTTTTTTAAACACTTGAAGCTCATCATGTAATATGAAAACATTCACCATTTGACAGTCATGCTCACATGCACACGACTGTGGGATGCAGCGAGTGTCTGAACATCTGTGACATGAGTCAGATGCTGAGGGAGCCTGACGCATATGCTGTAGAGTGCATTCCCCTCTTCTGTATTCATATTTTACCACATTAGCTGACCGTTGTAATTATCCCTGTGTACGAAAGTGTTCCGGCATGGAAGTGTGTATTCCCGACCACATCAGATGTGATGCGATGCATTAGGCATATCTGATGCTTAGGTGTAAAAAATCCCATTAGAGCGAACGGGATGGCAGATCGATACCTTACGGGATCTAGAGTGATGCTGTGTGTATTTGTGTGCGTGAGTTTGTGAGTGTGGAAGGGCTTTAACACCTCTCAGAGGTGGATTAGTGCGCGACAGCATGGAGACACTGTCAGGGAAGGTTAGTGTCAGAGAGGAGAGTGAATGGGGAGAGAGTTGGAAAGAGTGGAACACAAACAGGAACAGATGGAAAGAGAGAGCAGGGAGAGGGAAAAGAAAGAGGGATGTGTCACTCCTGATGACAATGTGCTGTGTTTGTCCCCTGTGATTCTGGATGGAGAGAGAGTTGTAGAAAAAAGAATAAAAATAGAAAGAAGAGGATGATGAAACACCTTCACACTTCAGACAAAAAGAAACCATTTAGTGAGTAAGTTATGGGAAGCTGTTCCGATAGTTTTCTTCTGGTTTACTGTCCTGTCGCTAACACCGTTGTCTTCCATTCTTTTCAGGGAATGTGCAAATCTATGACTACAGCCCCGATCTTTAAAGCTAACCATAGATATATCCCAACTGAACCTCAAAACAAGCATCAAAATATGTTTTTATAGGTGTTTGAAGAGGAAATTGGAAATTTTGTGACAGTTTCATTTAATGCAAAAACAGGTATGTAAAGGTTTTTAAAGGCCGGGCAGGTGTGTAATGATTCTATTCAGCTTTCATATCCTACCTGGAAACATAACTGTTTTCCGCTGTGGATAAACTTTTATTTTACATTTATTACATTCTACCCACAGTTTGCTTCCGTTTGTATGTGTGCAACCCATTATGTAATAATTTGAGGCATTTTCAATGTAATAAAGCTAAAAACGTAATAACTTGCCAATAATATAACATTTTTGAGCCAATATCATTTTACAGATAACATAATAAGTCATTAAATTATCCGCAGAGCATTAAACAAATACTGAAAATGTAATAACAGGGGCTGGGTTTAAAAAAAATCAGTTTCTAGATTTGAATCGATTCAAATATCGATAAAACCCTGAGATGGATTTTTTTATACGTCTTCTTTGCTGATGACGTGACCTTACTCTCTCGTGACTTAACAAGACTCGGCGAGATAGCACACACAACTGGTTTCCTGTGTTGCCTCAGTCCAAAATTAGCTTCTCTTGCTGAGACGATCAAATTCAGATGTTTTCATTCACCAGTGGGGATCACATTCACCTGTAAAGAATATTGTGGTGTATTACCACTCACACAAGCAGCTAAGGCCACGGGCTTTCACATTAGCAGCTAATGCTAAGACCACGGGCTTTCACATTACCAGCTAACGCTTAGACCACGGGCTTTCACATTACCAGCTAACGCTAAGACCACGGGCTTTCACATTAGCAGCTAACGCTTAGACCACGGGCTTTCACATTACCAGCTAACGCTTAGACCACGGGCTTTCACATTACCAGCTAACGCTTAGACCACGGGCTTTCACATTACCAGCTAACACTAAGACCACGGGCTTTCACATTACCAGCTAACGCTAAGACCACGGGCTTTCACATTAGCAGCTATCGCTTAGACCACGGGCTTTCACATTAGCAGCTAACGCTAAGACCACGGGCTTTCACATCAGCAGCTAACGCTAAGACCACAGGCTTTCACATTAGCAGCTAACACTAAGAGTGTGGGAGGAAGTGATGTCACCACGCATGTACATACTACAAAATTAATCCAATTTGGTCATTTTAAGTAATTTTCCTCTAAAACAGGTTTCCACTTCATCCTTTTATCAAACTGTAAACAATCGGACTCCATTTATCTGGTATTTACTGTCATCATGGATGGCTGCTCTGGCTCATTTACTCCACCTGGGCTTCATGATTGCTCCCTCTCCTCACCTGTTCATCACCTTATTTAACCTCTCCCCAACCACTGCTTCCCAGCCACATGGTCAGCAATATTCCTTGTTTGATATCCAGCGTCCTTGTCTTGTTTCTAGATTCCGGTTGTCAACCCTTGGACTCTTGGACTCCCTGTTGCCTGATTCCTTGTCGGATTTTCCTGCTCCCTGCCTGTCTGGATCACGACCCTTGTTTGGACTGACCACTGATCCCTGCCTAGCCCTGTTGAGTATCCATTTCTTGTTTAGTTGTTCCCACCCTTGCCTGCCTGACCCATACTACTTGTTGGATTGGATAACCATTGTTAATGGAGTCCTGTCCAGATGCTGTGTTCCACAGCGCTGTCTGGACCCTGCCGCCACATCCACTAGAGAGCTGCTTCCTCTCTGCTCCTGTCCTTCCCTGTGCTCAATAAAACCCCGTTTAAAACTCAATCACTGTGTGTGTGGCTGAATTCCCGGGTCCTCCTGAGTTGACCATTACAGTTTACGGATTTAAATGGATCCCGTATTCTTTGTAGGTTTTATTAACATCAACACATCTGAAACCTGAACTTCAGGAACATTTAGATGGACTCCACTGAATGAAACGCTTTCATCGGGACATTTAAAAAGTTTCACCTTTTTTCTGCCCTGAGGGTTTTTGTTTTTTTGTTTTTTTTTCTCTCCATCAGTGTTTCTGGCTGTGAAACTGTCTTGTTATGGTACTTCAGAAATGCATGTAGATGCTTTAGATCAGATTATTACAGTAATCTGATTATCTGATTTTCAAACAAATGCACTCAGTGTTTTAGAAAAATAGGTGGTGTTATACAATTAACTCTGGATTAATCAATATTGAACTAAATCAGATTTAATCTAAATCAAATTGAAACAGGAAATAGGAAATTAGTGACGATGCCCAGCCCTAGTAATAACATAACACATTATTAGCAAGTTATTGTGTTAAGTACTTTTAAAATGGCTAAAAAGATTACGTCATTGCACTTAAAATGGCCAAATTTATGATGATGTTTGCCTTCAAACACTAAAAAAAATGGGCAGAGTGACTCCGTTATTGGCCTTATAACATTTGAAATGGCCAAAATTATTCCGTTATTGACTTTGGGACTGTGGGGTATGTTTATTGGTTTATTGTAATTTTTTTGTTTGTTTGGTTCCATTATTTCATGTTTTAACTTGTCATTCATTAAAATCAAGTTAACAAATGGATTAATGAAAAACTCCAAGCAGGTATTAAATTTAACACTATGTGGTACAACAGAGACGGTGTAGACAGATCTAATACCCACTCAGATTGTTCAGATTTTAGAGTTATCTCTCCTCCACCCATCAAATGTGGGTATAAATGAAAACTTCTTCTCTTCAGAAAGTGATGAATGAGTCAAATAATTTCAGTTGTTTGTCCTTCAAGACTATCACTACATTTCCCATCAACACTATCTCACGGCGCATCATCCATCCATCGGCTGTGTGGCGTCGTTTACCAGCTGCTGGAAGAAGAAGAAAGTGCTGCTGAATGAGGATAGAAAGTGACGTGTGGAGCAAGAGCAGAAATGTGGCAGCTGGATGGTAGAAAGGATGAGGCAGCTTATAAGAAAGAAAAGGAGGTGGAGGATGACGTCCACAATGACAGAGGTGGAGACAAAGAAAAAGAGGACGTTTAACAGAAAATGTCTTTGGCGTTGTGAGTTGCTGGTGTTCAACTGCTGCTCATACACAAAAGAAAGACAGCCTGAAGACAAACAGACAACAATTGGCTTAATATTTTCATCACAAACAAATGCATTCAGGTGCACTTTTAATCTGGATTAAATCTGATCTGTGCAAATTCTGACTGGTGGCATGGTGATGCAAATGCATAGCCTGAGATTTTATAAGAACTTAAGTTCTATTAAGGAGGATAAACTGATGTTAGTAAAATGGGAATAAATACATACACACAGAGGAAATCACTTCTGCTGCTGCTGCTGCTGTTTCGAGAGAGTCAGACATTTCTGAACACGTCGAAATGATTCATTCTGATCAAACATGTGATGCATGCGAACGCAGGTCATGATCAGAACTGTAACCCAACTGGAGACATTTTGCACATGTAAACATGGCTAATTATTCCATGAACACAGATGTCATTGATCACCTTTAGCAACTAAATCATTTCATGTTTGACCTTAAGTAAACTTTCAGTCTGGTTTTGTTCTTAACGTTGAGTAACATTTGAAAATAAACACATTTGTCCTGTTTTATTGTCTTTTACAGCAGCTGATTATGTGTGTCATTTTTTCAGCCCTTGTGAGGACCGAGCGGGATGTAAGGCTTAAGTGAAAATGAACTTCAGATATTTGAGTTGTGCAATTTAAAGCTACATTTACATAGAGCTACATTGTGAGAAACCAAGTTAAAAAATGTGGTGTTTCAGTCAAACTTAAATGGGAATAACTGGCTCACATCGACATGTGTAAATGGCTGACTGGGTGTGTTACTGCATTTGACTCATATTGGACAGATATGGACAGTTAATCCCAGATGAGTCTGGGCCATTTCTGCTTGTATGGTGTCAAACTTTATAGTTTCATGAGTACGGCTGTTCATCTTCACATCTTGAAAGTCATGGTGGGGGTAGCATATGGAGGGATGGGCAGCCTGGATGAAAGCCCATCACAGATTGAGGTCATGGGAATAAAACGTTGGCACCCATGGCAACACCCCCACCCCCAACCCATTTCAATGGGGCACAGCACTGCTCTGAAATACATAAGTGGGCCTTACGTGTCTGTATGAATGTCTTCTCTGTAATGATGAAGATGAAAAGTCAACATGTACTTCTGTCTCAGCATCTGGTAACACACACACACACACACACACACAGATCACATTCTTCTAATATTAGCAATCATACAAAACTACTCTGCTACAATATCATAATCGGTACAGATAATTATGACCTCAGAGCGAGAATGAATGACAGGATAGACACACCAACACGGCTTCTCTCACTTTCACACATATACACACTCCAGTGGGTAGGCGGGAGGGCGAACGCGTGGCAGATGCCCGACACATTGCTGTCCACTCAGTCACTATAAAGAGCAGCTGCTCAGTCTTCGCTACCCTCTGGCACTGTGCACACACACACAGTCACATGGATGCACAGGCACACATGCACTTGCACTTGCAGTATAGCTCTAATGCTGGAGGGCATTCATCTCTCCTAGATTAAAAGTGCAGCCGCAAAATAGCACACACACAGAAAAAGAGATAAGAGCAGCACAAAAACCTGATCAGCATTCACCCAAAACAATCCATGTCACACCCTGATCTCTCTCCGTCACTCAGACTAAATCTCTGCATGTGGCTCAACCTGTCCCACACTTTAGTCCACAAAGCCTCTCACATGGGAAATGAAATCTCAGAGAGGGACCGGGGATGGAAAACATAAAACAACTGAACACATTATCACACATTCTCTATCAATCATGTAACACAAGTTCATGTGAAGCTTGATTAAAAACCTCAAATGACCCTTCTCTCTGGAATCGGGCTATAAAATATATAAAATTTGGATTTTGCCTCCAAATGATCACAAAAACAGAGATATAGACAAAAAGGAAATTCATAAAATGATTTTGTCATATTATGCTCCGCTATGTTGTCACATGTCGAAAATGTCATGAACACGTCTGCTGCTTCTGAAGGTGAAAATACCGGAAGGGGACCGTCCGCCATTACTGCTGCCCGCTCAGTGTCTGTTTGTTTAGAGAGTTTTCAGACGCCTCAAGCTACAACTCTAGAACCTTTTCTGGTGATGTTGCAGACTTACGGAGTGTGTAAAAGTGTGTGTTCTATTGTTTACTCGTATCACGTACTGTGAAGAAAAGGACACTTATGTAAATAAGTAAACTAACAGTCGTTGCCCTGAGTTATCTGGCCTTCATTTGGCCCTGGTTTCAGTGTTACAGGTTAAAAAAAAAGATCCAAAATGCTCTATCAGGTTAAATCCATGGCAATCCCTTAAGAGAATAAACTTAAATATACAATAATTATATATAATACAATACATATTATACAAATTGACAATATATAATACTGTCAAAAGATTCTAAGTCTGGAAGGTCAACCATATCTAAATGCTGCTTGTCTTCACTCAGCTTACTTTTCTTTCAGATTTCCTGGCATATCATTTTCCTCCTTCTCCTTTTCTCCTGATAACTGCACAGTGTTTCCTTTAGTCTGATTTCTGGTGATGACAAAACAAAAAGGAGCAGCGACGACCGCCTGTTGTGGCCTGTCACCAGCCGACGGGTCACCAAACACACCCCGAGGCGATGGGCAGGATGAGTGGAAGAGCAGAGAGGCAGCAAGGTGACAAAGGTGCCTATTGACGAATAAAATCTGTAGAGGAGAGGTGGGGGAGACAGAGAGCATGTGTGTTGGATGGGGGGGTCCCCGGGAAATGAGGGGTATTTGTCTTTAAGGAAGAGATCAGATGGCAAGGCATCTCTCGGGCCTACGAGCTCACTGTTGTCAGAGTGACTGCCATAGCACAGAAATACAAGGGCCCTTTATGAGTCTGGGAGGTAATTGTGGGGTATAGGTTACTGGGGTATGTGTGTATCAGAAAAAAGGAAAAAGAAAAGAATACTATTGCACAGGTGCCTCGTCTTTTAAATGGCCGAACAGGTATGAAGGAAAGGAGAGAAGAGGAAGGGCATGACGGCAAGCAACGTGTGTGTGTGTGTGTGTTGGGGAGCTGCTGAAAACCTCCTATTCTTGTCTTCTTCTTGGGGCATTCATGGATCTACCTTTCTTCCCGCTGCTGCCTCTGAACAATGAAGGCAGGGAAAGCCCCGTTCTCGCCTCAGGGTGGTGCTGATGCTGGTAAAGAGGCGGTGGGTCACAACAAGGAGCACTTTGTTGGTGATGCTAACGGCTAACAGGTGCATGCACACACCAAATGGAGAAATAAACATAATGAATGTAACGGATCCGAGTTTGCTCCCGGGTTTTTCATTTTATTTACTTGGGAAAAAACTGTTTAAATGTGTAAATAATAAAGTTTTAAACTGGTCAAATATAGAACAAATGAATCAATTTGGCATCAAATTTCAATCTTCCGTAGGTGGTTGGGACGTCTTGATTACTTGGTCCTCCTGGTAAGATCCTCGTTATCCTGACTTTCCATGTGGGATCATGTGTGAACCATTTGATCAGATCAGGAAGGAAAACAAACAAACAAACAAACAACATGCGTGTTATGGCTCATGTTGCTTTGTCTTCCTTCTGTGTTTTCATGGAAAAGTTCAGCGGAGAAAAAATTGTTTCCTCCAAACGAACAGATTAAATCATCTTTATCGGATTTCTATGTTCATTTAACTTTTAATGTATTTATTTGAACAAGTTAAAGGGAACATATCATGCAAAATCCACTTTTTTAAGCCCTTAAATACCTGTTTTTGTCTTTTCCAAGCGGTCC
>JBAFTA010000010.1:2380779-2401344 GCA_036919975.1 Melanotaenia parkinsoni
TCGCTACAGTCTCTCTTTGGAAAGCGCCAGATTTGGCTTTACTGAACACACACACACACACACACACACACACACATATATATATATATTCTTGTTATTTTTCATTTTATATTTATTATATATAGTTTTCTAAATTCTAAATATAAATCTATTAAAAAAAAATATTTCATACATAACAAGCATTATTTATTATAGAAAAAACTTTCATTTGTTTATTTATTTATACATTTCTATATTTATATTTATTTATGTTTATATTTTATATTATATGTTAGATTTATCTATATCTATTTTATTTTATTGTTTTTTTAACCTATGTTTTTTATATTTATGTGCAGAATATGGAAATGCTGATATTTAGTAGATGGAATTTAATTACAGTTTAATTGTAAAATTTGGTCTGTTTCCAAACTGATCAATATAAATCAATTGGTACAAATAGAAATCAGTTTTCCTCACTTGCATGTTTTTGTACAGTATTAAAGCTCATTTGTACGTATAAAAGATATTTTACTATCAAATCAAACTGACTAGATATTATCAAATTGAATGATTTCTGTTAACACACATTGACAGATATTTCTTCATTTTTAATCAACAGATGGCTTCAAAGCCAAAATGCTGTGGTTGTCATCTTCCTAAATATCTGTGTGTTGTACCTGGCAGTGACATGTTCATAGATCTCCTGTACTTCCAGTAAAACATGGAAATACTTTAACACAAGATGAGCCTCATATAAGTAAAAAAAAGGTTGAAGTGTTGGCTGCATCTTGCTCGCTGTGCCACACACAGGCGTGTTCTTCGGGGTGAGACTAAAGTGATGCATGTGTGATAAGAGGTGGCGCCACAGCAGTGGCAGGACACAACACAGGACCCTCCCTTCGCTCATGCACACACACTGATAAGCATCACCTTCATCCTCGCCTGGCTCTGTCCTTTTGTCTCTCTCTGTGCTCTAAAGCAGAGAAACAGTGAAGAAGCTGAAAACACAGATGGCTGCAGACAGAGGATACAATACTTGGCAGATGGACGGACACAGATGGAGGTGGCGGAGAAACAATGGTGCAGGTCAGGAAGAGACGAAGGAGGTTTTTGTAGTTTAACAGGTAAAAGTGAGAAACAGCTGGGATAAAACTCCGACATCAGCAAAGAAACTTTGTCTAAAATGAAACTGGCAGAGACAGAGAGACTGCAGGGTTGGACAGGAAACCACATTATCAGATGTGTAGAAGTATTTTTGACACCTGACGGAGGAAGGTAGCAGCGTGTGTCGGTATGAGTCCAGATCGGATGATTGAAGCTGTCACAAGACAGCAGATAAAGCCCCAGACGCACGCGGCTTCATCTCTTTTATCAGTAACAAGCCAACAGGATGTAATGTCATGCAATAAGTGGCGACTGCCTCACCTGCTGTGCAGGAAATACCAGGATAACTGCGCGTACACACACACACACACACACACAGGAAAACACAGGGACTCTCCCCTTACCCTAGCCTTCACCACCTGACTCAAATCCTCACCATAAAACCTAACCATGACCATAAAACTACATTTTTGTCCTTAAAAACGTCAGTTTGGAGGAAGCATACCACACACTCACTCATCCATGCATACACACATTTTCAAGATAACAGCATTAGAGTTTGAGAGTAAAAGACATATTTTCAGGAGGAAATCCTCTTTAGTGAGACTGGATAAGCCAAACATCATAACCAGATTAAAAAAGCCATACCATCCAAGTCCCTCAGACCCAGATCAATCCTGGCAAATGTTTTTTGTTGTTTTAACACATAACAGGAAGGAATAGAGTAACAATCCAACCCAACATCTACAAGTCTGCATGGCGGGATGGCACGAGAACACATAAAACTTATTCAGAATATTTATACACATGCAACTGAGGTCAGAGCTGGTACTTGTCTAAACTCTAGACTACATGAATACCTGGGCCTTTACCTCCACTACTACTCAGCTTATTTGATATTAATCTTCAACTTCAGCAAAGTTCCTGTTGTTGCTCTTAACCCTTTAATGTTCACACTAAAACAACAAATAATTGAGCTAACAGTTAATAAAGTTTTAACCATAGTTAAATGGTTAAAATTTGAAGAGTAAAGAGACCACGGACACTTATTTTCATTATGACCAAACCAAGTGGTGGAGATGGCTCAGGAGAATAATTTCTTTTATTAAAATGTGTTATTATATACGGGATAATCAAATTATCATAGTGTCACCTTGAAGCTCAGTGTCATTATTAAATGTGGCCAATTTCCACACACGTTCACATGTAAAGCTATTAAAGAAAATGAAGGAATTAAAGAAATTCATACATCTTCCAAAAAAAAAATAGTAGCACTGTTAGAGGACGTCTATTCAGCTGTTATTTTATTAGCAAGGAAGGAATTAAATGTTTTTTATAATGCCTTAAATGAACTTAATTCATCTCTGTGGCTGATTAACCTGTAGAGTCGGGCGAAGCAACGGATAAAACGCAACTCAACAGATGAAGCACAGACAAACAAAATGGGAAGCTTGTCAGAGGGAAGCACACAGGTGGACCTGTATGATATCAAAGAACCGGGACAGAAAACTCTCCCAACATGGAAATACGAGATGAACAAGAACAGAACTGAAATGATGAATTTCTATTTTTTCATATATTTTCGTTATTCTATGTGTATTTTACAAATCCAGGAAGTTGAGCTATTAAATGAAAAACTCATATCACACACTAAAAAACAAAGGCCAGCAGCGGTTGCTAGCATTGCTGGTCAGGATTCACTGTATGGAAGGAAACATCCACACAGAACACATCATGTGACACGCTCAGCTGATCGGATCAACAACATACGCAGGAATAAAGAAGGAGGTCCAAACAACACGGACAGAAGCAGAGGAAGGAAAGTAAACTCAACAAAGAGGAAGATAGAAGAAGGTGTGATGGAAAAGGTAAAAACGTGTCTCACAGAGCAGATGATGGAGTAATCGTCCTACCTGATCCGGTGTCCATGATGTTGGACTGCCCTCGGCGATCAGCCACCAGCCGCGATGAGCCCGGCATGCTGACTGGCTCCGAACGCACCGGCTGGATTCTGCACACACACATACCACATTAAATAAGAACTATCCATGAGTTAGTATTATAGATACATTTATTAAAAACCCTCATGCTTTGTTTACTTAACTCTTCATCAATCACACTTGGAAAAAAACTGTTTCTACTCAAACTTTTTACTTAATGTTCTTTGAAGAAATGGTTGAGATACAGATGATGACACACGTAGTTAAATGGTCAAAACTTAAAGAAGTAATGGGAAATGTTAACTTACTTTTGGTATAACAAATACAAACAAGTGGGAGAAACAAAACCGGCAGGTTTACTTTCACAACTTATTATTAAGATTTTATTTGTTTGTTTGTTTATTTGATTGGGACAGTGCAGGTGCATGACTTAAACACAGCAGAGAATGCTAGATTTCATCTGTAAAACCATACAAGAGCTTAAATAATGAAATACAAATAAACGCACAACTGATATATACAGCAAAGAGCGTACAGTTATGATTTAAAAGCTTTGAGTTAATATTCCGAGTGCACGAGGTTTGCATTTAGTTTTCAGAAACCAAGATAAAATGCAGCGACCAGCAGTTCACACCGTTACACATGTAAACATATGTAAACCAGAGATGGGGACTCGTGTCTGAGACTCGGACTCAAGTCGAACTTGAGTTATATCTCCTGTGATTTAAGACTGGAATTGTACTTGTAGACAAAAGACTTGAGACTATTTAAAATGAACACAGTTATTTCCAGCCCTTTAAAAAAATATTAAGATCATCAACTGCAGACCTGTTGAGCCACTATCCTGCAGATTTTACCTGCTGCAATACACCCAAGTCAAATTAATGGGTCATTCAGAGGCTTTAGACGTGTGTCCCTGCGGGGAAACATCTAAAACCTGCAGACAGGCGGTGATCCTTGAGCCTCCTCTCTACATTCAGGAAACAATATTACAAACAGCAGTTTTAGTGTTTTAACTTTCTGTCTCAGTCCAGATGGCCTTTGTTTAAATTACAAACTCTTTGATAAACTCTTACGTTAAGAGCATATTTACTAATCTGATAAATTTCCATGTTCATCTCCAGGTTTTCTGAATTCAGTAAAGCAACGAAATCATCCAGAGGAGGGACAGAGCATCAGATCAGTGCTGTTACTGAAGGCTGGCAGATAAAGGGTTAGTGTGATTTTTTAATTCCTTGGATATGATCATGCAGTCCTCTAAGCAGACTGGAAGGCAAATTATTCATTACAACTAAAACTGACTTGGACTTGAGCCATAAGACTTGAGACTTGATTTGGACTTGCATAAAAAGGACTTGTGAACATTTCTGATGTTAAAAGTTTTCCGCACGCAACAAGATGTGACAGGAATAAATCAATCCAGATGCAGGACAGATGTGTACAACCACATGTATCTGTGCTGTAGAGCATCCATCTAGCTGGAAGAACTGGACGGGTTGGTTAAAAACCAGTATCTCAGATGGGATGTAAAAGTCCTGTATCTGTGTCTCTTATTCCAGTTGGTATCATGTTCCAGATGTTTCTACCCCACACTGACAGCACAGATTGTCCAGAAGTGGTTTGTTTTGGGGGACCTCACAGTCTCCTCTGGTGGTGGCTGTTGTGGTAGTCCAGATTTTAGTTGGACATCTGTCCTCAGTGGTGGTGGTGAGGGTCCATTTAATATTTTGTATATGGAACAGGCATATTAAAATGTCTTCTAATTATCAAAAGATAAAAACATATATTTATTGAGGGTATAACAGCAGTGATATGAACAACTTTTCCCGTCAAAGATTGTTGGAACCGTTTTGTTCAGTGAGTCTACAGGTTGGAGTGGAGTTAGGTCAGTTAGTAGAGAGTAAATCATGACATGCAGGAAGCGATCTGATATGCTTCAATTCTACAGGTTAAATTTGATATTTTAAATGTGTTTTTTTAAAGGGAAGGGAAGTGTCTGGAAGGTATTCCAACACTGGGACCAATTCCAGCTCTTCACCTTTTAAAGAAACACGCGAACATACACTGCCTGGACAAAAAAAAAAAAAAATCGCCACCTGGATTTAACTAAGCAAATAAATAGAAGCCTCCTGTTGTATAATTACTGCATGGGCCATTATCTCTCAGCTGCAACAAGTTATTTAACCCCAACTGATGCAATGAGTAGCTTCTCGTTTCTTAACCATGTGGGAAAACACATCCCGAGGTCGTAGAAAAGATGTTAGTTTGAGTCAAATCACTGGCATCGAGCAGAGAAAACACCTAAAAAGACGAAGAAACTACTACAACTGGGATAAGAATTGTCCAACCCATTGTTAAAGACTGAAAGGATAATGGGAAACTGTAGTCTTCCAGGAAGAAATGTGGTCAGAAAAAAGTCCTGACTGATGGTGATCACTTAAACGTTTGGTGAAATCCGGACTTTAAATAGTGAAAGTTAGAACATTTCCACAGGAACAATGTAAAGCAAAGTCAAGGGACTGAACCGCTGTGTAGCCGGAAGAAAACCACTAATCAGTGAGGCTAACCGGAGGAAAAGGCTTCAGGTTGCTAGGCAGCATAAAACTGGACTCCTGAGCCAAGGAAGGTCATTCATTATATTCAGATATATTATAATCTGTTACAAATTCGTTTTACCTAATGGTGAAGTGGGACATTAAAGGGTAAAGTTCATGATTACTTGTTTTCACACATATTTGAACCTTTTCTATCAAAACTCAAAGCAGTACCAGTTTGCTCATGATTGCTGCATGATGGGCACCTAAGCTCTCTGAACAAAACCACCAATATATCTGCACACATTAGAGAAAATATTCATGATCATAAACTGCAGAGATCAAACCAGGTTACATTTACCGTACATCAAATATAATCGTTTACACCATAATCTGGTGCCAACTTAGTAACAAGTCAGAACTGAAGCAGGTAGTGCTCATTGCAATGTATCCAAATACCATCTGACATCTGCAGCCAGCCCGCTTCCTGTCTCTTGTCCTTCCAACAGGAATATAGCATTTTCACACTATAATTAAGGCATTTTATCCAGTAAACACCCAGTCAAACACCTCAGTCCCACTGCAGGTGAAGGAATTCCGCTTCAAAACATCCAGCAACAGCAAAACATTTCTCACATCAGATACTTGAAAGAAAAGAACTTTGAAACAAACCAAAAGAGGTATATACCATATAATCTAGTGTAGGAGCATCACAGTACTTAACAGAGCATCACAGTACAGAACAGTCAGTGAATGTGCATTTGTCTGTACCGAGGCCAAAACAAAAGTTAAAGTCTCATTACTAGCTAGCTTTAGCTATAATCCAAAGCAAGTGTTTCTGATGGATATCTTTAAAATTTCCAAACATACAGAAAAAAAAAAGATCTTTCAAACTGAAGGACTGTGTTCTTGAATAAAGATATGAATTTACAACCCTAGACCTGCTGTGAAGAAACCACTAGGCCTGCAAGACCGGCATAATCATTTCCAAGTCCTGATTTTCTAAAAATAACGCACGCATGATTATTTGTAATCAAGGCTGTAAAAATATAAAATATTTCTACCTTACCAGCTAAACTAAAGCAGCTTCATGTTCAATAGTTTTAAATTACCGGAGGCTGTGCAGGTCCAGGTCGTCTGTATCAAAGTCCAAGAGGGGCTGCTGGACGTCGGTAGGGCCCTGGGACTGAAGCACTGACGATGAGGAAGAGATGACTGTGGTCTGGCCTGATGGGTGGATGGTCTTGAACTGAAACTGGGGGCCCATCCACAGGCGCCGATGGGGTCCTGTATGGGTTACAATCTCCACCTGAAAACGATGATAAAAAGACAGAAGAAACTATTAAATGAGCAGACTACTTCCTTAGAATGATGAATAGCAGATAATGTTTGATTTCTACCACATTTCATCATGTTACAGTTTGTTTGTTATTGCTCATTAGAGCTTAACTGAAGAGGAATATAATTAGTTTTGAAATAATTAGCATATATGCTAACTGGTGCTAAAACTCCATTGATTTAGGGCTTAGTATATATTTGTTAATTAACAACATTTGGAAAGATTTCATTGCTGGCTTGATGAAATTTTTTTATTGCAACAAATTTTGAAGGTGACATGTTTTTTTACACTATTCATCTTTACAAAACCTTTTATAGATTTAGTCTGGAGGCACAGATGTTGAAATATCAAGCTGATGCTGGAGTCGTTTCCACCAACATGTCTGACTCAGTCTTGGATGGCTTGGCTAGTAAACATGATCTCTGTTGTGTTTCCACAGCAACCGTACCCTTACCTGGTGGTGGGGTATCAGCTAGATACAGAGCTACGTAAGTGTGATGTCATTTAATATAATTTCGTTGCGCTTTTTTGGTGCAATGACGAACATGACCTGGAAGGACTTTGGCAGTTCTTGTCAAACAGTGGTTAAAAACATCAGTTGTGGAAAAAAAGTGAATGTGAAGAACGTGGACCTTTACCTCTGATGCAGGTGGGCCCTGTATTATTATGGCAGGGGATTTTATTCCTAACAACGGCACTTTTAGTGAAGAGTCTTATCAGGGCAACGTTGTGACCAGAAAATGAAAATTATTCAGTCAGAAACACAAACAGATCATGTACACGGTGCCCTGCAGCCTAAAAGTAGAGATAACATAGAAAAGTAGCAGCCTTTGTAAGCACCTATTAATAACTTATTATAACGAGATTAGTGTTTTATATTCCAGTGTAGGGCTGCAACCCTTAGTCAACGCTGTCAGAGTGAGACATCGTCTTCTTTTCTATCTCTGCTGAGAGTTGCACATGTGCAACAAAGTCCGCCAGGGGAAAAATATGGCGGCCGACCAGGGAACAAAACAGTGGCAGAGGCCGTCAAACGTCTGGTATATCTTTCAAAATAAATTAAATACATGTGAGATTTGTAAAGCAGACCTTGTGTACCACGGAAGTACGCCTGCAATGCTCGGACATTTAAAGAGGAGGAACGACAGACTTACTTAACAACCTCATGCAAGATGTCAAAGCTGAAAGTGAAATAAGTTGCCATTTAATAATTATGAGATACATAATCCGATTAGTCATCGACTAATGACTAATCGACCATCAGAATAGTCATTAGTTGCAGCTCTATTCCAGTGCAGGTTATTAGTTATTAAAATCAGTTTCTGTCAGATCAATCAAAGTTGACATTGATGCTGTGATGTGTGACTGATATGAAATATGGAAAGACAACCTCATCAGTAACTGCGGACACTGTCTAACGTTGGCAGTCCAGACGTCCATGCTGCTGGCCATGTCGGCAGGTAGCAGCTACCAGGTCATCAGGACTCGCCATGGCAGTGATGATGGTACAACATACAAAACGGCTGCTGAATTCATCTATTTTTAAACATGGAGCTGTTCCTACTTTCTTCTTATTGCTGATTTACATAAGAAGTGACAATTCTTTCTGCCAATCAATGGATTGCATTACCTGAAGCGCCACCCTTTAGGGTCAAATAGGTAAGATTGGGACCCCAACGAAGATGTGGGGATATATTCTGGCACACTTTTCAGTTTTTACCAGTGGAAAAGCACAAAAATGAGCACCCATCTCGTACCGAGCTGAACCCCTGTGTGGAAACAGGGTAATTGGAACGAGTAAAATCGGGTAGATTTACCATTAGTGAACTTTTCTACTAATCTCCCAGCTGGTCAGAATCAAGGTCTTGAAAACATGTCTGTGGAATCATCTGTGTTGGAGTTAACATGGATCTGGCACCAATGCTGCACCCCAAACCATATTCAAACAACAGCTACATGACTCAGGAGTCAAGAGAAAAGTCTGATGATAATATTGTCAGAACTTATCATGGTCCTGTGCATGCTGAAAGCACTAGCAGAGGGATGGAATGCCATCCCGAGGGTTTTACGAATGACACAAGCAATATGAAGATAGTTAGGCCGAGTTGAGGCCTACTGGGAGAGTTAAATGGCACTGGTATGGCAGGTGGTCCATGGGCACCTCAGCTGAGTGGCACTAATGTAAAAGTAAGACAGGAGAAGGCTATAAAGTTAGTTCCTTAAAAAAAAAAACATTGAACTATTACTGCCTCCTTCATTCTTTATATCATCCTTGCCTTAAATTCTATCAACGAACCATCTCCTTCATCACATTCCCACTTTTCACCGCTGTCCCACACTAACTCTGACTATTCAATTCCCTGCAGCACTTATTACCCCTCTTCCTGTCTCACTGTTCACCTTTCAGCTTCTTTACTTAGATTCATCTCTCACCTCTTCCCGGCACTCAGCTCGTCTTGCTCCGCTGTGGCTGCCAGGTGCCAACATTTCAAACACCAAGTTTGTTCTGCCGCGCTTGTAGAGCTGAATCATGTTCTACAACCAAACACTAAAATACTTGCCTCAAAAAAACATGATGATGTGAAATGAAAAAATAAAGACAAATACACAGACAATCCTTTGGTCCTTGCAGTCTTTAAACCAGGCAAATACAACCTCAGATTAACAGAAAAATTTCATCTAACACACCATTTCATTAACTATTCAGCTAAACTAATCTAAGCTGCAGAAGCATTGTGTAAAAAATTAAGTATATTTTTTACTGCTTCCACAGGAATTAAGATGTTAAGTAGCAGCCAGATGTTACCAAATAACTGCACTTCATTAACTGATCTTCATCTGTGCTCCACTGTCAAAGCAGACGTTTCTGCAGCGTTCAGGTACACAATGCCAAGGAGGAAAGACATCAGCAATGATTTTAGAGAAGCGACTGTGGCTGCCCATCAATGTGGTAAGTCTTCTTTCAAGTCTGTTGAATCCCTTGCTCTTCATCAGGGATGTCAAACTCAGTTCAGATCAGTGGCCACTTACAGCCGATTTGATCTCCAGTAAAATAGCAGCACTATCAGTTCCTATAAAAAACCAAACCTTCACGAAATCCCATATATTTTAGTGCAAAGAAGTACAAATGCACTATCAAGATGTTTGCTGAATGTTTAATGGACTAAGTTTTAGACAGCATTACGAACAACCTGAAATTTCTGGAGGAACTAAGTGAAGTTTCAGTAACTGTTTGACTTCATGTAAAAACCAGAAAACTTCAAACTGGAAATTGGCCAAATGTCTCATTTACCATGAAAATAAGGCCCAACCCGTTGTAGGCAACAACTGGATGAAGACTGGAGCCCATGGACGTCATCAAAGACCGACTTTCACCCTTCACCTTGTTCTGGCTTCTTGTAAACTGCATTAGACTGTGTTTTAATCCCTCAGTCTGTCAGCAGAAAGAGAAATTCAAGCACTTTCTGGACTGCTGATAACAGGACTGTTACAGAATATTTCAGTGTAAATGTGAAGTGCCGTCCAATCAAATTGGTTTGAGTTTGCACTAATGCATCCTTGGTTAGATGTTATGAAGGATTTAATATTTTCAGTTATCATAGAAAATACCCTTGTGACCCTCCACCACTGCTGCCTTTGTAAAGGTCGGATGGATGTACCGACATTCCACTCCTAATGTCCTGCTATCTCTCATAGAGTTTTTAGTTTTAGCAGCCTAAGGATGGCTTTTGATTGCAAAAATCAACTCCACAGCGTTTTACTGATTAGGATTTGTGGGGAAAAATAACATTTTTTTTAAAAGAAAGAAGAACTAATTCAAGAACAACCTCTGAGACTTTTCTCCAACATTTTTCCTTTGGGAATCAGGAGTAAAATAGTTCAACTCTGCTGCAGTATTGAAGTGAATACCTGCATATTAACTCTGGAAGATTTAGCTTGAATATGTTTGTTAAAGATCTAAAATAAAAATGGTGTCTCTGTTCAAACATTTTTGGGCATTAACAGTACACACATATACATGTTTAATCATATATGAACCATCACAGCTGTGCAAATTGGGCCACAGAAGGAGAGAGTGGGATTGTCACATTGTGTGTGTGCATGTTTGTCATTTAACACCATCAATGTCACATCCAACCTCAGAGCCAAACAGCTGCCACTAGGTTCTCTCTGCAGCAGGATGGAGGGTCCAGATGTTACTGTCCAGGGTAACGTCAGTACATCCCCACCCTGACTCGTTGGTCAGAGCTGCTGATGAAGTGAGGCATCTCATACAGTCTAAACAAACGTCATTTTCACCACAAGCTAAGGCAGGCAGTACTTCCACAGACCAGGGGCCTCATTCATCAAACTATGCAACAGATTTATCAAAGCAGAAGATTCTACACCTGTTTCCGTTCATAAATCAGAATCAACTCTAAAGTCCGCGCACGTGAGGGAACGCCTTGCCCCGCCCACATGGTGGCTGTAAAAGGTCAGGTGAACGCCTGTAATATATATTTATTATATCATTTCCATGATGGCTCAGGAGGGAAAAAAAAACAAGAAATCATAGATCCTGATGGACCACGTTGAAAAACGTAAAACAGTTTTAACTAATGGGCATTACCATGGTCAGAAAGGCAGGGGAGGGCAGCAGGTGGCTGATGCTGTCAACGCAGTGTCAGAACACACGGTACGCCAGAGGCATGGGAACATGCAGCTGGATGTCTCAGTCGGTAGAGCATCCGTCTCCCATGCAGGAGATCGAAGTCTGAATCCCACAGGGGTGAATCACTGGAGAAAAACGTCTGCTGAATGACAGTAAGGACGCCTGTAAGGTAGAGGTAGAGCAAGGTAGAGCAAGGTGGAGCGGTCGTCTCGTAGCCAGAGGTTTGCTGGGTCAATCCTCGGCCAAGTCCACTTCATGTCGAGGTGTCTTTGGGCAAGACACCGAACCCCTAATTCCACCTGAGGGGTCGTTGTTGAGCGCCTTGCATGGCAGCTTCCGCCATCAGTGTGTGAATGTGTGTGTGAATGTGATGTATGATGTAAAGCGCTTTGGGTATTGTTCCAGGTACAGTAAAGCGCTTTATAAATACGGACCATTTACCATTTAATTTATAAAAGAAATATGTACAGATACAGCTGAGATTGGTAGCAGTTTATTTAGAGTTAAATAATATTTCTTTCTAGTTGCTGGGTGCTCCAGCTGGGTGGGCGGTGCTCCAGCTGGGTGGGCGGTGCTCCAGCTAGGTGGGCGGTGCAGAGGAACTCAATCTGCACTAACGAGGTGGACAAGGAGTTGTGGGAAATAAAGATCATCTGGACAGAAATTAGAGCAACAATTTAAAAAAGCATTATGTAAGAATAAATAAATAAATCCCAAAAGTTTGGGGGTTTTTGTTCTTATGCTAACTTGATAAATAAGGCCCCAGATGTTTATCAAAAAGGTGCAGTGGGCAGAAAAACCTCATGATGATCCAAACTATGAATTATAAGGCAAAATATCTTCACCTTTTCCAACATTTATGCCTTGTCCTGTCTTCTTACATTTACACCTTTGATTTGAAGTGAAAAAAAAGAAAAATCAGTTTTAAAAAATGCTGTTTAAGAAGCATGTTTCTTGTATATGTGAATAAGACCAAGACCAAGCCTCCCACGAGAAATTAATACAATTACAGAAATATTAGGCAATGCACATAAAAACACAACTGGAAAACTAATGTTAAAACTCTATCAGGGTTTGGTGTCTAATAGGAAAACATCAACATTATATGTAAGAGATAAACGGGACAAAGACCTAAAGGTGGAAATAACTGATGACATGTGGTATGATATTTGTGGACGCAACGAGGCACACTGAGTTCCAAAATGTGGAAAATATTCTGTTGGAAGAACATTGTCAGATTTTTTATTAAACCCAAGATAAGGACGAATTCACTCTGTGCATCAACCTTGCTGCCGACTACATGGAGAACAGGATGTGGACCATGCACGCGCTTTTTGGCAATGTATAAAATTAAGACATTACTGGGATAACGTTTGGAATCAACTGAAAGAATTACTGGGATATGAGATACCTAAAACCTGTACAGTTTTATAGCTGGGACATTTAGCAGAAGTCACCACTCCAAACATGGACCAGTATTTGATTGGGATTCTTTTGGCAGCCTCAAAACAGGAAATGAAATGGTGCAACATCAACCCTCCCACCTCAGAGGGATGGAAAGAAATAGTGGAGTAAATGTATAACATGGAAAAACTTACATATATTATCAGACTACAGCTACAGAAATGTGAAAACCTATGGAAAGAATGGTCAATATATAAATACAGTCAATGATGCCAGTGCTCACCTGTCACTCTGGTCTGTCCTTTCAACATTAGCTCCAGGAATGCACATAATAAATGTCAGTGTGGCATCAAAACAAGTCAGAAACACAGATTTTTAAATACAGAAAGTTACACCACCACCTTAGATAGTCATAACTATTTATTTAAAATGGGAGTGTTTGATGGCACTGCAGAACTGGAACACAACTAAGGCTAAAACTGTTTTCTAAGTTAGCTGCCACTAACAGTTGTCGGCCTTTTGAATCCAGTATTGTGTGAGTGGTAAATCTCAACGATGTTGTATTCTGTTTTTGTTTCTTGTCGCTCGTTTATAAAACAGGGTTTTGTTGCTGTGACTGGGTGTGTGTCCAGCTCCATCAGGAGGCATGTCTATCTAATAATGTTCTCTGTAATCTGAAAGTGAACGGAGAGATTTCAGACTCATTGGTAAAAGTGCATCCGTCTGGAAAAACGATTCTTCTCATCCAATTTGCTTACTCTGCAAATGGGCCAAACAACTATCAATAAAGTAAACAAGTGGTGATTTGAGATGCACCCCCTCACTGGAAGTGATGGGTGATGCATAAGGAACAGCGGTGGTTTTAGCAGCAGGCAGAAAAAGCCACTGAATGGCAGCAACCTGACATCAAGGGTCACAAACTAAATTTATTCTTTAGTCAACAGCCGATCAATCTGAATTCCACCAGAACACCCTCTGATGACCCAATGATCGGTTTTAATGGAACTCTACTTAACCTCTAATTAAACATTTCTATTTAGTATTTTTGAAGGAGATCTAAAGACCTTCAGACTCTGAAGGCCCTGGAATAAAACAACCTGTCTCTGTTTATTCTTCACTGAGTTTAAAAGCTGCCACCAACGGTACTTACAAATCATCTCTGGTACATGGAAAGTTATGAAAGTTGTACAGTTACATCTCATGAAACTGACAAATGCATCACTACAGCTACTTTGACAGGAAGGCACAGAAATACAGGTTAGTGCAATGGATAGTTTTGCTCCTGGCAAACTATCATGGCAGATACGAACCAGAGACTCTGCAAGCTAAGTGGGTTGCATTTTAGCCAATCAATTATGTATGCACTGGAATTATTGATGGTGAAAATGTAGTGGGTTACCTGCCGACACCAGAGATGAGTGCTATGAGGGTTAGCCAAGCTGAAAAGACTAGGGTGAGTGTGCTGGATCCGTCATACCTTGAGGAAATACCTTGAACAATGTGGGCTAATTCTGAGTGGGGTTTGTAATTAGATATAATTCAAAGCAATAAAACAGGTATAAACTCTATTTTGTTTTGTTAAAAAGGTAAACTAATACAACTCCATGATAAAATAAAGTCAATATTTAGATGTATTAATGCCACAAAAATGGAAATAATCCAATTTAATCACATGGGAGCAGCAGAACAAAGCAAAACCCTGCAGATATGGAAGAAACCCACCTGATTAAATCCTGTTCAATAACCAGCTCCCTATTAACTCTGTCCTGGTGCCCATTACCTTTTTAAATGCTGTGTTTCAAAGGTTCAGCTGATCTCAGTAGAAGAAAACTTTCAGAAAATATTCCTTTTGCAGAGAGGAGGTCAAACTTGTGCAGCTTTAATCAGCAATAAACAGCAAATCTTCTAAAAGTATGGAACACATCATGTCCCAGTCACTACGATGGCTCATTTTAAAAAAAGTTTTACTTGTTTACATCACGTCAGAAACAGCATCCCCTCAGAAACGTCAGCGTGTGGACGTATCGTCACTGACTAACCGAAAAATAGCAGCTTGTCTTAAATGAACATGTTGGTGTAAGTCACAGGTGTTACCTGAGACAGCCACTCCTCATCGTCCTGGCCGCTGTGGTCCGACGCCAGGCTGTCTGAAGACTCGTGACGTGTGATTGGACACGGACTTCCTGGGGGCATCGCTGGAGGAAAAAAAAGCAACAAAAAAGAAAATGTTTCACTCAAGAATTTCAGATGTGGCAGTAGCTGCATTATAGATGGTTTCTAAACGAATGAAAAGAAAGGACGTTTACATGGACGCAGGTATTTGGGTTAAAAACCTAAAAAGCATAAAAATGCTTCATGTAAACAAACAGAAGAGTCTGATCTGATCATTCTCACTCAGATCATCTCATTGCGATCAGGACGGGCGGGTTGTTCGGATCAGCGTGTTTAAAACACATACGTACTGTTGGTTGCACTGAATAAGGTTTATTTTAAAAACAAACAAAAAAGAAAACCTTACAACCAGCGGAAGACTTTACAAAAACTGGACTGGTCGGTTTGGGATCCAAATTCAAACAGAACCAAAAATCTTCACAGAGGAGAAACCGAAATCTGTAGGACAGTGATTAATATGTTCATATGTGTTGCAACATGTGATGCATTTAAACACACGTCTGATCGGAATCTTCTTTTCAGGCTAATGTAAACGATCGGGAGAAGGGCAGACTGAAAATGACCACCATGAATGTCAACTAATTTATTTATAATAACTACATTTACGTGGACTAATATTTCTTGAACCCGATGGATAATCTGATCAGAGATTCAGTCTCATGGTGACTGATCAGTTGTTTCTGTATTTTACATCCCAACTCAGGGGGAAGGAGAGACGTAACCAAAAAAAAGAGACTGTGGAGAGACGTTAAGAAGGAAGCTAACAGATTTTATTGTTGCAAGTGGAAGTGAGGAACAAACCAACGGCGGTAAATGACAAGTGATGGGAGTAGCAAAACTACTTAAAGCAAAAATACAACAGCTATGGTCGAAATTAAAACTTAGCCAGTTGAAAGCAAAAACCAGGAATAACCAAAAAAACTGGCCTACTACTTTACAGTAGAAACAAAAAGTGAAGCAGCGCCAACAGCTAAGCTTCTTTAAGTAGAAATTCTATATTCAAAATACAAACCTAAAATCTAGCCCAGCACATTCTAACTTTTAACTATAATCTAACAAAATACAACAAAAAGAGAAGCCAAAAGGGCTTTAAGTCTTACCAAACAAAAAATGATTATCAGTCAGCAAAATGAACACGAAGCCAAAAAACACCAATCTGACCACATAAATACCACCAACTAAAGCAGATGGCCAAAGTCACCAAAGTTAAGCAAGCCAAAGGGCAGGCTGCCTGTGCAAACAGATGCCCTGGACTTCCTGGTGGGTGACAGCAGGAGCAGGGATTGGACCAGCAATTATCCAATCAGGAGGGAGGAGGTGAAGGTGTGTCAGTTTCAGCCAATCCCAATTAGGTAAGAGCAAACAGGCATTTATACGCAAGACAGTGAGTGGCAGCCATAACAGCGTACATGATGGAAAGCTTTAATACGATCACAACGCTTCCACATGTGATATGTGGACTAATTCAGAAGAATACTTATCTTTTTGTTTCAGAGTTCAAACTAAAACGCATTCACCACAGTCCAGCTCTGTGCTGCTGCCATTTTTTCATAAAACTCAGGTCACCTAAACCCCCTCCTGGTCCAGAAACAACATCCACCACAGTGCATTTAAGCACGCTCTCATTTTTCACACCTTTCATACTGTATCACCGGCCATTCCAGTACCATCATTGTCAGATTCTTCAGAAACATTAACTTATTCAGTTTTAAAGATTTTAGACTATTTTCAAACTTGAGTCAAGTATACAAGGTCCTAAATGGCCCCTGCATGTTTACTAGATTTTGTCTGCTAGTTCTGTAAGATCCACCTTTTTGTTGCACTACTGTTGGACAGTCTGCCTTTTCTTTTAAAGCCACTACACAGCTGGATGCACTAAGTGACAACAAAAGAGCTACAGCTCCAAAACCTGCTTTGAACTGAAACTGTTTTCAAAAACCACCTAAAACTGTAACCACCAACTCATGTCACTCTAAATTTCAACCTTTTGTATCTTCTTATGGTGCTGAATAAATCTGTGTTTGTGTCTGGGTGGGGTGGGGGGTGTATGGTGATTGTATGGTTTTTAGTGGGCCCTGCCAGATGGCTGCAGATGTACATTAGCCTAAGGTTAACTCAGGTACAATGCATCAAATGGCAGCATTTAAGTTTAAATTGTACATGGTCCCTTATAAATATAAAAAAACTACTTCTGAATCAGTGTATACTGAATCAGTGTATACATGCTTATTTATCCCATTTATTTACAATATTTTCACCTTTCCTGTTCAGCAGCAGGCAGACATATAAACTTGTACGTCCCTTTCTATAACACACCACTCAGTTCAGTTCTTTCTACAAAAAATAACAAAGGCTTATTTACAATAAGAGATTTGCTATTTTAGTTATTTTGATTTATTTGAAAGTTAAATATTTCCTGCTCTGAATATTATTTGTGTTGTTGAATCAAATCTGGAAATTTTCGAGCTTGTGTTTTAATACGAGCTCATTTGTGTGTCTGCTTCTCCTGCATTATTAATCAATCTGACGGCCCTTTTCTGCATCCTAATGATTGTTTGTACATTAGTTGTTTTCTGATTGTAAAAATGTTTAAAGCAGCCTTCTGGATCAGACTGAGAAGTCTATCCGAACGAACGGATCAGCCGGGGTGTTTACACGATGCATGTGGGATCCAAAGTGCTTTGTGTAAAAGCAGCTGTTGTATCAATGAAATAAAGACGTTCAATAAGCGAACGGCATGGTAAGAATAGGAAAATTCTCATTTCATATTGGGCAATCTCTCCTACAGGCATGTGGTTGCGTGCCAGTGTGTGTGAAAAAGCAAGAGTATGGTAGTGTGAGAGGAAAAAGCTGTGAGTTACAGAGAGAGAGAGACAGTGACAGAGAGACAGATGGGAATCCTGCAGGCTTGAATAAGCAGGCATGGAAAATGAGGTCTAATGTGTTGAATCAGTCCTCTCTGTCTCCCACCTCAGGGATGGGGTTTGTTTTACACAAGAATGGCTAATAAACTTGTCAAGTCCACATCTGGAGTACAGGAGGCACTCCTGTCTTTTTCTACACACATGCACCAGGTGTTCAGACACCCTTCATGGAGGTAGTTTGGTGTTTGACACCTCTGTAGTGAATATCACATCACCCCCCCCTAGCCGACACACTGCTGCTGTCCCCTTTCAATGATAAGTCCTGGCTGTTCTGCAACAGCACACGCTGCATTAATAATTGAAATAAAGAAGATGTGAAGGCCTGGGCAGCTGCTCAATACAGAAAACGCTTCCATCTGCATTCTCACACTAACAGGAAACAAAGAATGAGATGAAGGTGTCTTTCCAAGATGACCTTTCTTCTTAATAATCCTCTTTAAAAATTACTTTAAGACAATTAAATGATGAATAATACATAAAGAGCAGATACAAAAGCAGTATGGGATGAATGGCTGTGAGTCACTGGGCAGAGTGGTTTGTTTTTCTTTATAAAAAGGACACTGATTCCCATCATCCCTGGTATCCTCATAGAAGCAGAGCGTAAAGCACTTTGTAGAACCTAAGCAGAGTTAAACGGTGCTATGCACGTCTGAGCTATTTACCCTTTACAATATCAAATGTTTAAACTAATATTACAAAAACTGATGATCTGGGACTTAGATGTTCGTGTCTTGCAGTTTTCTGCCTCATAGGTGGTAAAATGGCAAGAAAAGAAAAGTGGCTTTGTCTTTGTGGTCTTCACCGTACAGATTTTCAGGCTTAGCAGGAGAATTTCAGATTATTTCATTTATTGTTTTTTTTAATTTTTGTTTTTATTTAATTATCTCATTCCATTTTACTTTTCTATTTTATTTGATAACATTTTTTTTTATTTATTTTATTTTCACTGCATTGCATTTTTCTTAAAAATATTTCAATTATATTTTTCCCATTTTATAAAAGATAAAGTCAAAGTTTTGGGAGAAGGAGAACGACCTCAGTTTAGCGTGAACTGAGAAGTGGAAAGTGATCATCCAGGCCTAAATGAGTCTGAACCAAGCTTGTAACTTCAGTTTGTTTTTCTGATAAACAGAAGCAAGCGTCATCTGGATAACGAAGCCATATAGTTGTACAGGAAAATGAAACCCAGTCTAGAACCCTGTGGAACTCCACAGGTAACTCTGGTATGTATAGACGACACATTATCTACAGGAACGAACAAAAATGTGTCAGATAAGTCTGACTTAAATCAGCCCAATGCTGCACCACTGATCCTGATATGTCCAAGATGTTGTGGTCAGTGATGTCAGATGGCCAACACAGAGACCAGACCACCATCAGAGCCAGGAAACAGGTCATTTCTAACTTTACTTTAGTGTACTCTAAAACCAAACTGAAGTTTTTCATTCAAGCTGTTTTTCTGTAGATGGACAATTTATTGTTGTTTCTTTCTTTTTTTTCTTCAAGTGGTTATAAATAGCCACATTAAATTCTGTGCACTATGTTTAAGTAGAGGAAGAACAAACTCAAGGGCAGAGTTAGTCAAAAACCTCCGCATCTAAAAAATAAAAACACACGGGAGTGGCAAGGACTTGGACATTAAATTTTGATTATATGGTGGAAATGACCTTTTAATGACCTACAGTTGCCATGTAGGGGAAAGAGAGAGGGAGAGAAAGAGGGAGGGAGAGAGAGAGAGAGAGAGAGAGAGAGAGAGAGAGAGCGAGAGAGGCAGAGAGGGTTTCTTGTGCCCTCTAAAATGGAAGAGAGAAGAACAAAGCTGGCGTTGTGTTACTTATTAAACAAAATCACGACTCCCTGATTTCCTCCTCCATGTCTCTCCCTCTCTCTCTCTTTTTCTCTCTCCCTTGTTCTCTCTATCTTTCTTCCTCGTTCTCTCTCTCTCTCTCCTTGCTCTATGACCCTTGGGGCCAATAGCTGTTCCCTAATTAATAATTGATGTTCTGAAGCATTTGGTGAACTGGCTGGATCAAGTTTCCAGTGGGTGGAAACAGGGGGGCTTTGAAAGGCCAGAACTCCAGGCTCCGTTGTGGGGAGCTAGTGGTCATCCTCATGGATCAAACAAAGAGACAATGTCCATATGCCTGTATGTGTTGCCGGGACAACACCAGCAATTTCACAAGTACAGTACATCATCATCCTAATGACCAACCAGCAACTCAGGCCTTTGCTTTCTGGGCTCTTCAAAAACAAAGCAATGCATCATGGGAATTATACAAGGAGCTATTTTAAAGTGCACTACAATACGTACACTGTACGCTCCACGAGAGATTTTAACATTTTTTCAGAATTATGGTGCCTTTGTTGATCCAAATATGCTTTATTTATACATTCTTCAAGCTGGAGCCCAAAAACCATGCATCCACCCGTCCATCCGCCCGTCCGTCCGTCCATCCATCCATCCATCCATCCATCCATCCATCCATCCATCCATCCATCCATCCATCCATCCATC
>JBAFTA010000010.1:2418048-2434297 GCA_036919975.1 Melanotaenia parkinsoni
CCCCCCCCCCCCCCCCCCCCCCCCCCCCCCCCCTCCCCCCCCCCCCCCCCCCCCCCCCCCCCCCCCCCCCCCCACCCTCCGCTGAGCTTATTGAACATGCTGAGCCCCTATTTTGGGCCCCCAGCCGGGTAAATGGATGGATACCAAAGGGAGAGTGATGGACGGGTGGGGTGAGAAAGGTCAAACATGCTTTAACCCCCCCCCATCACACACACACACACACACACTCAAGTTAACAGTGAACATTTGTTCAAGAGTTTTCATCTAATGACCATTTATAATATGTCTAGAGAAAAGAAAGCATGTAGCTATGTAGCTGACAGGAGAAGCTCCTTCCCTGTCAGATACGTCCTCTGTCCACACTCATCCCTCTCCGCACAACAAAGACATTTTGCAGCCCTTCGGCTATTAAGATGCTACAAAATCCTCAACTCTTTCAGAGCTTCCAACATCTACCTCCACCAGAACTCATCCCCACCTGCTTCAAGCACACACATAAAACAACATCCACCAGAATGAGTGTAGACGTGCTTATTTATACCTGATAATCAGACCATGAAAAGGCTTAAACCACCTGTCTGAATCGGATAGGAAATTCAATCCCCTCAAGGATCAAATGAGGTGTTAACATGACATATTTTATTCTGATTGGACATCCAGTTGTGATTGGATGGCTGATCATGCAGCACCTGAACTTTTTCTTCTTGGCCTACGTGAAATCTGGAGGTAACCACACAATCATGGAGCTGGGATAGGGACATTCATATATGAAAGTGTAAGAAGTACAAGTCAAACAAGACAAATCTGACTGTTTTTCAGCAGGTGTTTAAAATGTGGGACAAATGTCCTTTTTTAAACTGCCTCGTATTTTCAGACTTGCAATACTACCTTTATTTTAAGGCTACACAATCAATCCATACTTATAAATTTAATTTCTTCCTGTTTTACTTATAAAGTTCCAAAACATGTGCACAAGAAAAACAACTGTCTCTGTAACTCCATGCACAAACTGATGGTCTAACTCTGCAAACCTTTAAATATCACCTCTATTTATGTATGACCATCTTCTAAGAAGAAAAAAAGACTAATAGTGGAGGACCATTTATACTCTTTGGCACTAATTTTGGGCAGGAAGAGGGAGTAAGAACACATTTAGAGAAAAACGTTAAAGCCAGCAGAAGAGAGACTGTGCTGGAGAGGTATGGTCATGTAGATCTGGGTCCATCTGTACTCATTTAAGAAGGAATGAACAACCCAAAACCCATTCTTTAGCTTTACAAACCAAAATGTCAAAATTGCACATCACTCTGAATATAACAAAGACATGAGGTCACCATGTTGAGCTGGCAGTAAACAGTTTAGTCCTCGCTGGAGAAAAAGACTGCCCAGTCACAGTATATATATATATATGTGTGTGTGTGTGTGACACATGACCAGCCCCACAAGGCTCACCAGTAAGACACTGGGTGGAGAAAGCTGGGTGTAAAACAGCGAGTGGGTGTGTTTCTGACAGGAGCAAAAGAAAAGAGTGAGTGTAATCGACCTGCAAGGGTGGCGACCCCACTCCCAGAGAATAATCATTCACACATTCATCTCTTAACCCATTGGCCCTAATAGCAGCTCCGCGTGGGCCATTAAAAAAGGGAGGGAAGTGAGGTGATTTGTGCAAATGGTTTAGCCTGGCTGCCATGTGGTGCCAGGCATTGCGTTCTTAAAGCCGCTTTTTAGCTGCGGTCTCAGTGAGGCTGTAGAAGACAATGGCTCAGCGCGAGGCCGCCTCTTACACTCGAATTACTGTAAGCTGAAGCACATCTGTGACAGGTCACAAGGTCTCATTTGTTCTCTCGCTGTCGTCTTTCTCGTTACCCTGCCTGCACTTCATCTGCATTTGCTTTAAAATGTCATCAGTGGGATTTGGCCAGCGGTGGTGTTTTGTTTCGCATGTGACAACGCCTCCATTTGGATTTTTATTCATCTGTGTTAAAGTCAGATGGTGTTTAGATGGGATGAGTGTGCATTACTCTGTCTGCTCGCAAATCCCAAATTTGACCCTGACAGGCATTTTCACAAGTTCAATCTATCATTCTGAAACTCAGGGACAAGTGGAACATTCCCAGGAATCTTGTTCTTTGATAGTGTGACCACAGAATTTAAGTTTTATTTAATCTGGGTCTAACATGTCCAGATTAAACAGGAAAAGAGAGGCTGGGTTACAGCTAGGACGCCTTTGAGGACTAGCAGAAGCTTGGACATGTTCCTCCACTCCCTGACCTGGCCTCATCTGTCGGGGGGGTTATCAGGCGGATGCTGAGCAACATCCGACTCTACCTCCCCACAAATTAATAGACAAGGGAGCTCTGCATGAACTTGTGGAGGCTGTCTTTGATGTTCCAGACTGAAAGTCTGTGAGGACAAACAGCAGCTTCTTCTGCACACTGGTGGTCTCCAGGAGACCCCGTGTCTAGAAAGGCCTCCTCATGTCGGGCTGATCAGGAAGAAAAATGGCAAAGGTTTGGTCATAGTGTGCATACGATTTGGTGTTTGTGTCACGCCACAGTGCACACAAAGCCAGCATGCTGGGGAATTTGGGTTAAGCAGCTGGTGTGTTCCTGTCCTGCCCTGCCAACAGGGATCTGCTCATACAGGTGTAAATACAGCTGCTGGACGCTCTTCTCTCTCTCACACACATGAAAAAAGAAAGAGAGGCGCTAGCTGCACAGACAGACAGATGGTGCTTGGGTACTCCTGTGCAAGTATAGCGTAAAAGCATATGATATCACCCCCCCACTCTAGGGGCCAAACCTGCTGCCTCAGTCTTTCTCTATGTGTGTCGGTGTGGTGTATTGGTGCAGTCGTGTGCATGCAGGAGCAGGCTGCACATCTGCACATCCTGATGCATTAATACTGACATCTCCCCTGGACCGGCTGGGGCAGCCCACCAGGCTCTGATAACATCCCGCAGAGACAATACAGCTGTCACAAGTGTGTCACGACCATGCAGTGGAGGTGAAGAATGTGACACATTTACACTATTTTCAAGCAGTAAGAGGAAATTGTTCTTATTCTAAACACAGCCAGAGCCAAGCCCATAGCTGTCCGAAGGCTGCTCCCACAGGGAAACAATCACCACCACCATCTGCAACTAAAGACTGAATACTTACAGTCTATAAACACTACCATAATACCTGGAACTCATTTTAGAAGACACTTCTCACCACTATTTAGCATCTGATATAGCAGTATAAGCTATGCTAGGAGGCTACTGTGGTTAGCTAAAGTCTATGAAAACATTACACTGCAGAGCTTTTAGAGGCTTCTCTCTGTGACAACTTGGTTGTTAAGAGTGACGTTTCCAGTGGGAACCAGATGGTCTGGAGCTCAGACCGGAGGAAGTGTTGAGATGCCTGGTGCATGAGTAAAGATATATATATAAAATTTTAATCTAAATAAAAAATAAAATTATACATATATATATATATATAAGTTTATTTTGTGTGTGTGTATAAACCAACACTACCAATATCTCATAAACATACAAATCATCCAGATCCACACCCCTCCATAGCCTACAGGCAATAATCATTTTTACATAGCAAATGAACTTTGCAGGTTATCTTAATGATTTGGAAAATGGCCTAATGCTGTTCATGTTGACCGCAGGATCAGGACTACATTTTCATCCTCAAAGCTCACTTATCAAATATCATGGGGAAATAAATCCCTCGCCATCTGTTTGAATCATTATAGCATTTCCCATTCAAACAGGGCATGAAAATTACATTTAAATGAAAAATATTAAAATCTGCCCATATTTGTAGAGCCACCTGTACGGTATGTAAATGCACTTAGCAAAGGCCCATAGTAGCTGAAGGTCTTAAAACTACAAAATTTCAATGCATGGCAAAGATCCAAAAAAAAAAAACCTGTTTCCACAGCTGGAGCTTAGAGGGTGACACTGAATTTAAAATGACGCATTTAAAGTGATTGGATGGTTTCGTTTCTTTTTCTTTGATCCAGGGAATGTTTTATCTTCCCCCTAAACCGCCCACAGAATGAGACGGCATGTGTGTTGTGCTTCATTACCCTATGCAAAAAAATGTCCTGAGACAAAAGGAGTCATGAGCATCAGCTGGACGTGTGACAGGACAAAGCTTTGGCCTGCACACGGCTGCTGCTGCTGCTGCTGATGGCACATTGCACGGTTTCTATTCTGCTGTTAACGGAAATAGACTATAAATCACAGATGGAGCAAACTGGGATCTCATGCATGGCCATGCTGGACATTTACAAGAAGCCAGTTATTCTTTTAAACTCAACTCCCTGGAGACGGGATATCTGAAAGGTTTCAGCTGTGTTCACTGATGCATTAGAGCTGGTATTTATTTATTTACTTAGAATAAAAACGTCAGAGGACACATATTTAATCAATGCATTGTTCATATTCACTGAACAGGATGGCAGACGTAAAGGCAGCTGCTTTACACAATGTCGTTATGTTGTTGAGTGTATTCAGTTAAATGTTTTACCTGCAGCATTTCATCCAACATGAAGAAGAAAGTTTTTATAAAAACTACAGTCACTTTATCAATATATACGGAAGAAGCTCCTCTAGGACATTTGGCCTGGGGCCAAACCCGGCCCACACGTTCCAATCTGACCCGCAGGATGAATTTGGTAGAATAAACATTTGTAATCATTTAATTCAAGCAACTGGATTTCATCATTTCTTTCCATGAGGTTTCATTTTTTTGAGCTTGTTCCATGTTTCCCGTATTTCTGACTTCATGTGACTTGAGCTTGTTTGACGAGCTGAGTCAGTTCAGCTGGTCAGGATTACTAAACACATGTGGAAATTTACACGTATGTATGTTTAAAATAACTTCTAGATCTGGAAAAGTTCCTGATCATCATGTGAAATACTGGATTTTTAACTTCTGGATAGCTGGGATTAAATGTTTGCTGGTTTTAGATCCATGCTGATCTGGAAGTTGTAATTCTCACATAAATAAGTGAATATGTAAAAGCTAGAATAAATAAATTAAGCTAAATGAATAAATATAAATATTTTATTTTATTTCACATTAATTTATTTAGTTTGAAATTTGTTTTATCTATATATATATATATGAAATACACAATATTTCTTACATGTGAAGTAAAAAAACACACATTTAAAAAAAAAAAAAAGCCAGATCATAAAGATTTTATTAGTAAAAATTTTCTGAAATTGACTAAATGTATAATGTTGATTTACATATACACTCAGGTTCTTTTCAGGTTCATGCTGTTTTTATCAAGATCTTATCAGTTAACTGTCAATTAAAAATATTGAAAATGTACATTTACTTGTTTTCTGTAAAATAAAGGGGAAAATGTGGAATTTATTGTTATTTATAGGGTATTAGGCTGTTATTTTACTGGTCCGGCCCACTGGAGATCAGACGGAGCTGAGTCTGGAACCTGAATGACACCCCTGATCGAACGATGTCATATAATTGATCTTTATAACTATAAAAAAAAAAAAAAAACTGGTGATAATTTAACATGATATTTTACAACCTTTCATGACAGTCATGAGCAAGTCAGTGTAATGATTTCTAGGTCAAAACTGAGCTTTGAGGAATTTTAAATGTGCTTATTAATGATATCTAGCTCTGCACAGACTGTGTTGTTTACTGTGTATTCGTTTATATGATGGAGGACTTTTATATAAATCAGGTCATCAGGTGTTAATTAATACATGGGTGATTATATCGGTGATCTGTAGGATGGCGGACCTGAGGAGAGGCCTGGTGAGTGCCAGTGAGTGTTACCTACCCGGTGCGCTTGGTTATGGTGCCGAGCGTCATGGGCTGTTTGATCTGTACCAGAGGCAGCACCACGGTGAGGCTGGGCAGCGGGATGAGCCGCGGGTTCCCCATGTTGTTGTTGCTGAAGTTGTTGTATGAATCCTGGTTGCTCAATTTGCCTGGAAAACACAGAAAAAAAGATTTAAAAGTACGTCAACGGAACGGAGACGGACGGTCCCCGTACAGCAAGGCTGGATGAATCGGGCATTCTGGAGCTGAAAATAAAACATGAATGCGTCAATCAAAAGCTTCTCAAGGCCACAGCAGCAGAAGATTCGGACTCATATTGTGACTGTTAATAAAACCTTTAATGCATAATTCATTTTTCAGGACGCAGCGGTTGCTTTTTCAGTTCACTGGTCTTTACAGATGCTAATTTGTAAAACTGCTCACTTGGAATCAGATTTAAAATGTCATCTAACATTCACTTCAAACCAAACAGACTTCTTTTAAGGCTGCACCTTTTCCCTCTTTTTTCTCTTTTCCTCTTCCTGGTCGAGAACCACCACCTCCTAATTTCACTCCATCACTAACATCCAACCCCAGGTTCAAGGCCTCCTGTGGAATGACTGGAAATAACCAAGTCAAGATGGCACGTTTCAGACTCTGCTTCCAGTCCCCGGCAGTCCGTTAATCAAGACCAATCAGCAGGCTCCGCACACTGGTGCAACACACATGTGGGAAAACACATAAACACACCTGCAAGGACAGATGATCCAGAGAAACACAAGCTGACTCACACACACCATGAAGCTCGAGTCAAACGTAATCAGACCACGTCCTGACAGGGATGATCGTATCCAGAGAGGCGGCTGCTTTCTTACTGCTTCTCCATCTTCCAGACCTCAGCTCATACACACTTAATCTCTGCCAGCCAAAGCCGGACTTTTTTCCCTTTTTCTTCTTTGAATGATCCCTGTTGTCACAAACCGGTAACAAAACACTTCCAGTCTTTTTTTAATTTGATTTAATTGACTTTATTTATCTCACTTCCCTCATTTATTTCATTTATTGATTTTTATATTATATGTAATTTAATTAATATTCATATTTACTTTATAATGAATTATTTTTATATATTTTTATATTTAACATTATTATTTAATATCTAAATGTAGTTTAATTTATTCTAATTTGGCTTACATTTTAAGCATGGCTATCTAAGTGTATTTATTTATTTTAACTGTAGATAAATTCAGGTGATAAGGGTTAAAAACCAAAGCATGTTTTCCTGGTGAGCACCACGTCCACCTTTAGATCTGGATATTTCTGACTTCTACCAAATACAGTTTTCTGATTGATAAAAAAAAAAAAAAAAAAATTCTTTTCTCTCATTCATGATATTTTAGACACACGGAGCTATTCAGCAGCTTAAATACTGACTGCAGCTTGTTTCAGAGCTTTCAAGTTTTTATCAGTTTGAGAAGCCCTTTAAGAAGACACGATCAATGCACAATAATTTACAAGTAAACAAAGCCTAAAAAAACAAATAAATGCCAAAATAACCAAAACTCTGTTTGACATTTTGGTTTTATTTGACCTGGACAAATAAACCGAAACTACCTGCACAACGTCATGCTGCTACAGGAAGTTTAACACGTCTGCTTCTGTGTTTTGTTGCAAATATAAATGAATAAAAAGGAGAAAAGACACAATAACATATTAAAAGTTACACAGACACATTAAACTACAGGACCATGGACATGTGGATTATAAAACAAATATGTTGCTAATCCTCTGACAAATGCTCCAACAAAAAAGTGTATTTTGCTGGCAGTCCAAGGAAAATTCCAAGTTCAAGTGCTTTCAAAAGAAATAAAGAGCAAACCAGTGGGTGCACCACAATACGCTCTCTGAATGTTTTCCTTGTTCCATTTGTTGCCTTAATAGATGAATGACAGCCATGTAACATAAAGGATTGAAAAGCATGGAGGGGGGACGCAGAGACAAAGAAAACAAGGAACACATCAAAGCTGAGGATAAAGGCAGAGCAGCGGAGGGCCTCGTCATTATAGGGAAGGAGCGATGAAGAGGAGGCTGAATGTGAGCGGAAAGGGAGAGCTGAGTGTTTTGGTGCAGTCTTTTAGATCATTAACGTGTAGCTCAGAGTTTCATTAGTCCTGCCAAAGCTCGGCTTTCTGCTCCTCCATTGGCCTGTCCTTTAGACCTCTGCTGGACAACAATGCTGCATGACCTTCGCAGGCAGAGAGGAGGCCATTACACAAACCTGGCCTTCATTTCCCCTGCTCCTCTCTCGCTCCAGCTAACAGAGCACTGCAGCGGGGCAGCTCCTCAAAGCTTATTCACTTTTCTAAAGTGCTACACCCCCAGAGCCTGGGCAGCCACCTTTTGTGTTGAAGGAAGGGGAGCAGATGAGGAGGAAAAAATCTGTACAGGAAGAGGCCTGAAAGACTATAATGGTGCTTCAGCTAAGAGGGGAGCAGAAAGTGGGCGTCAATGAATTCAGCATCTGCATCCAAAACAGACTTTTCACTTTGGCCCCCTCCTCACTGATTTATTTGTTGATGGACTCCCCCAACTTTTAAAAGTAAGCCTCCCCTCTTGGCTGAAACGCCACATTGTTCTGTAGAACAGGTGTGGCCTGACGGAGACGGCGGGGTGATGATCGCTGTTGACCGAAGGGTCATAACCCCCAGACGGCGAAGACAAGTTAGCCGAGAATATGTCGGGGATCACGCACGGCCAGAAAATGATCCATGAAGACAGCCTGACGGGCTGAGAGCACGCTGCGTGTTCACCGATGGGATGCACTCAAACTGAAGAGCACGAGGGTGGGGATCATTTAAAAAATGGAAAATTTCAAAAGAAATCTTTATGGGTGCCAATTCAGCTACTGCCCACGCAGATATACATACAATGTGCAACATGGAGCAGCCATGTTGGAAACGGCAGAAAGAAGCAGCTGCTGTGTAGCTGGCTGGTATCATGACAGAGCCGATGAAGGAGGAGATGCAGGTGTACCTACTGTCTGACGCGGAAAAACACCTATACAAAATACAGGTATATGTGTGTGTGTGGGCATGATGGAGGAGGCGTGATAATGCGCAGGTCTTTTAAAAGCTTTGAATTTTTGAATCACTGATGTTCACTGTAAACCAATAAAGACTGTGGATGGTTCATTACGTCTTCCTGTTGATCACTATGTTCCTGCTTCTGGATGGTGTGTGCATGATTCCACACAACAGAGCCTGCTCACTACTGTTGCTGTGACAACAGGGTCTCCTCATGGCCGTTGCTATGACGACAGATACATTTACTGCCTGCTGAGTCACTCAGAGCTTTAACTAGATTTATGGCTCAATCCCCTAAAAAAAGAAAAAAAAACACATCAACCAATGAAAACTGGTTACTGAGGAAGAGGAAAAGTTGTAGGACTGACCGTGATCTAAATCCACCAAAGGCTCTTTCAAGTGGTGCCCCCTGGTGGCCAGGAGGACCAACACATTCTGTGTCTGGCCTGTGATGTCCTCGGTGTCTTCTAGTGGACAAAAACTGTTTTGTGTGGTTTAGAAATAATTTATGTGGCATCTTATGAAACCGGACTTTACTCCATACCGATATAAATAGTAGTTTAACTTTGTTGCTTGCTAAATTTGTTTGATTCTTTCTTTCTTTGTTTTCCAAATTAAACTACTTGCATTCTAAATTAAGTTTTTATTTAAGCAAAGGACAAATTCCAGACTACCAGAAAGCAAAATGAATATACAAATGCAGCAAAAGTAAAATAAGTCTTTGCCCAAATGGAAGGAAGCTGGCACTTATTCAGTCCCATCCCCTTCACCACACCATTCAACACCTCATACATTATATATATATATAGGTAGGTGAAAAATGGAAGAATTAACGAGCCATGCAGAAGATGGAGTGAATTATAATCTAAAAGCTGCTTTATTTATTTATGATTATGACTGTTTTTGTTGCTTTGTTTTGTGTGTCTGATGTGTTAATATGTAGTTTCACACCCAGGACTCTAATTTCCTTTACATTTTCAATAATTATATTATCAATTTTTTATATTTATTATCTTCATTTTTATAATTACCAAATGTTATTACCTTAGTTTTCTCTATATTCGGCAATAATTTATTACTTTTATCGATATTTTAATTGATTAAATTAATTTATATATAATATTAATTATGTCCCTTTAATAATTTCCATAATTAAAAATAAATTAGTATCATCAGCAAATTTTTAGAGACTTGAAATTTGTCATTTAAACGCATGTTAAATAATTTGGAACCCAATACTTGCTCCTGGGGGACCCACAAGTAATCTCCATACACTCAGACATGTTCACCCATTTTTACAAACTACTGTCTGTCAGACAGAAAACTGCTGATCGGGTCCAGCGCCGCTACCCCGATGCCGCTACCCCGATGCCGCTACCCCGATGCCGCTACCCCGATACCGCACAGCTGCAGCTTCTTAATGAGTATTGAAAGATTTATTGCATCGGAAGCTTTCTTAAAGTCTATAAAGAGACCAACTGCATGTTTTCGTTGATCTTATTATTTCTTCTGTTGCTTCAGTCAGTTGTACCTTTTGCTCTAAATCCAGACTGACTCTGGTTTAGTGTTTCATGTTTATTTAGGAAGTTTTCTAATCTGTTGTCAAAACGTTTTTCAGGGTTTTTGAAAATTGTGTTAGGACTGACACTGGTCTGTGGTGTGTATAGAGATGTTTATTACCTTGCTTGAATAATGGACTTAATTTAGCTATTTTCATTATGATTAGGAGCCGTTCTGGAAGGACAAACTGCAGATGGTCAATGGTTTTGAGATGCCATCGATAATTCTCCTAACCAACGGCATATCAGTACCATCACAGTCCGTAGAGAATTTGTTATTCCAGTTTTTAACAGCTGATTTAACCTCCAGCTCGTCTACTGCTGAGAGAAATACGGAGGGAGGATTATTCTTCATCTGTTTTTTCTCTTTCTCGGCCTGAAATATTCGCTGCTAACTCTGGTCCCACATTCACAAAAAAGTTATTAATTCTAATAACTACCTTATTCATATCATAATTACCACCACAGTTAAAATATTCTGGATACATCTTTTTTTTTTCTTTGTTTTGTTAAACATGTTTGTTGTTTTCGAAAAGAAAAAAAAATCCTCCCTTCCTTGTTGAAAATAAAACTACTGCAGTGCCATCACGCTTGATGTCAAAATAAAAATAAATAAATAAATAAAATAAAATCAAACTTGTGAGGTTGTGCTGAAAGGAATAAAACCAAACAAATGCTGACACTTGAGAGACTGTGCTGTTTTCTTACAAAAGATGTAGACATCATCAAACCAGGATCACACCCAAAACATTTTATATTGTGGTTCACTCATTGTTGTCCCAATAAATGGTTTAAGACACATGATTCTACTTAAATGTCCCACATCCATGATGTGACAGAACTGAAAAGAAAATATAAAAATCCAAAATTTAATCAGACAAAAATAAAAAGATAATAGTAATATACATAATTCTGATGTCTGGCGGTAAAAACGTTTAATAAAAGTTCTGTTTGAAGCTCTAACTGGACTTTAAAAAAGGGTGTGTGTTTACAGCGTCAGGCTGATGCTGGCTGCAGATAATAATAGCAGAGGATAAGTGGACAGGATGTCGGCTCTGCCGCTGCGAAAATACGTCAGACAATGCAATTGTGTGAAACTGCACGTCTTTGCTGTTATTTTCATAGACAGAGTGGTGGAGCAAACCTATGCAAACAACTGATTAAGGGTGTGCCGACATCTACCTATGGTAAACAGTGGGAGTGGAAATCAGGCCTGTGCATGGCTCCGACACGACGGCGTCATAAAACAGGATCGAGTATGAAAAGCCTTTGTTTGCTTTAATATTCAGGGTTTTTTTCCATAAATGAATGAATGCACAGATGATTTTTCACTGTCAGATTTTTTTCATCACAGGCTAAAAAAAAAGCCACAAAGCATAAAATGTAGTTTGAATATTAAAAGGCTTTCTCACCACCGGCAGCTGTGCTATCACTCATTTTATCACCACTTCTTCTACTCTTCTGTTTGGAGCTCAGAAGCTGAAGCTGGATCTGTAGTTGTACAGACTTGATGCACCATCTTGACAACAGCTGAGATATCAGACTGTGAATTACAATAACTTTAAAACCAAAGGCATCTGGCTGAGAGAGAGGCTGAAAAAAAAAGGTTGAGAGTGAGGTAGACAGCTGAGAAGCGTCTGGCAGACAGACAGCTCTAGACGGAGGCCATGATTTGATTAATGACCGGGGCGTGATGTGCCCAAGCACTGATACATGACATCTCCATGGAAAGAAGATCCATCAATGCAAATCCAGCTCCGTCGCCGTCGTCCAGAGAAAAACTCTGACCCAGCCAAAAAGTCACACCAACACCTGACCCGTGCCTTTCTTTCTCAACTAATCCAACCATCCATCCAGCTCTCCTCCATCCATCCCTCCCTGTCTCAACAGCATTTGCATTCTCTTCTCGCATTAAGCCTGTCTCTCTATCCCTTGCGCTCTTTCTCTCTCCTCAGCCTCCCTGTGTCACGCTATCTCATGTTTCTATTCCCTCTTTTAATACCCAATTTGCATCCAATACAAGCAGGCGGCTTCCAACGAGGAGCTGATGTGCGAAAGGACAAGCTCCGAAGCCCACGCAAAACACTGTGTCTTATTTGAATCGTTCTGCCAGAGAGGAGATTTCAGTTCAAGGAAAAACCTGGGATGGGAGGTGTGAGGAGCAGCAGGTCAGGCAGGTGACATGCTTACTGATGCTCTGGGAATAAGGACGAGCCTTGAACCTGAGGATGATGCAGCTGTGTGAGGGAGGAAATGTGGGAAAGAAATCTAAATTTCCCAAAGAGGGGACTACTTTTATGTTTTTTCTTGGCATTTTTCTTTGAAGATGACTGTTTTTTTTTTTTTCTTTAATGTGGGAAAGTGCAGGTGCTAAACCGCCTCACCAGGAAAAGTGTGGGTGTTCAAACATCCTCATCTAACACGGGTGTGACGCCCTCCAATCCATCCACACAACCAGCCGACATTAATGAAAGATGCTGCACATGCATTAAAAATTTTTCATTTACATAAATTAGTTACTGCATTATTTTTGACAGCCTAAGTTAAAAATAAGCATCAAGGAGTGTAAAAACGGACGCTCGTCCTTCTGCAGAACGTCCATCTATGTCCAGGTCTTTGAACGATACAATTAAGCCCATTTTTCTTCAACATGTAGACCAAAATCTTATTTTAATCCACATTTTAACCCGAGCTGAGCGTTTTTTGCTTTTCTGACTGATGAAACTTTGATGAAACCGTTTACTGACTCAACCAGGTGTAAACATCTGAAGCTGGAAACTACTGCCAGGCTTGATTTAATAAAAGCGGATGCTGTCAGTCAGTGTGTGAATGTGTTGCATTAAACTAAATCGTGCTCAGGTGTGTGTGCAGCATTTTTATAGGATCTCCAGCAGCAGGAGGAGCTTCTCCATCACATGCTTATCTTGATTAACTTCCCTAGATGCAAGTAAATTGCTTCATTTTATTAGTACTTTAAATTGTTTTTACTCCAGTCTTTATGCAATAAGGGAAAAAAGTAAGTAAAATCATCAGACTATAATTATCCCAGGAACCTCATTTGGTTGATGGCCACCTCCCAGCAGCCAACCACGGTCGTAGCTGTCTCTCTCCACTGCTCTGGCTGTTTTAGGCCATTCCTTCATTTAGGCAAATCACGGTGCAGGCAGGCATTATGAAAATGTTGGTTTTTTACATGATTTTTGCATCACTGTGAAGTCTCTCAAGTGTCAGGTATTTCACTTGTTGAAAAACTTTGATTTATTGGAAGTGATTGTAACGTTTGTACAGCCGGTAAGACTACGGTTGAGTTAGCTGTTTTTATCTTTTTCTCAATCACCGGGTCCAGTGAAAAGTTAGAAAACTAGATTACTATCATCCAGTCAGTGACGATGGGGAGACTGTCCTGAAAACCTGAGGATATGACACAAACACCAGTCCATAAAAACTCCTGATTTAACACACAGATGAAGAAAGTGTTTGTTTTGTATTTTATTTCTTTTATGAAAATATTTATGACAAAACCAGAGAGAAAGTTTTTGTATTTTTTATTACTAAAATGTAGAATAACATTATCTAGAGGCTAAAAACAAACATATATATCTATATATCCATCTATCCACACACACACACACACACATATATATATTTATATATATATATATACACACATATATATATACACACACACACACACACACATATATATAAATATGTTCTATGTTATTGTGTTTTATATTAAACTAAGTTCAGTTTTGATAAGAGACTCATTAGAACATGAATACCAGGACTTTTTATTTATTTGAATCTTACCCTTCTTATCTTCCTTTTCTCTAAAAATTCTCAAAAGCTATGACCGCCCTCCCTGAGCCGGGTTCTGGTACTAGTTCTGGTACCGGTACTGGTTCTGGTGGACGTTCTCCCTTTCCACTCACCCTGTGCAGCTCAGGAAGGGGGATTGGCAGATTTGATGTGATCGGTGGGTTTTCCTGACTAGGCTATCATTTCTATTTATTATGAATTGGCTGGTATGAAGACTGGTTGGATGACAACGAACTGGCTCGAATCGATCATATGTAAAGCGCCCTGAGATGACGTTGTTGTGATTTAGTGCTATGCAAATAAAGCTGAATGGAATTGAATAGTTGGCTTGAATTTCTGCACGAAAGGTTAAATAGAAATAAAAAATAGGACTTATTATTATTTAAAATGAGGTTAAAACAATTAAATATTTATCAAACTAACCTTTGGAAAGTCCTCCTTTAGGAGATTGACTGATATAAACGATATCAGTAAGAATATTTCAGCCTAAAAGCTTGTTGCAGACTGATTTTACGGTGGGAGGGAACAAATCCAGTTGAATGTGGGGGGGGCAGGAGGCAGGAGGGGAAAGCTGTTTTACCATCCCAATTCCCCAAAGTATCATTATTAAAACACTCTCTTCCACATGAGGAGGAAAGAGAGGGAAAAAGAAAACGCAGAAGGGAGGAGAAGAAAGATGGAGAAATGGACAGCAGGGAGGGCTAAAAAGGGTTGAACACAAAGATGGAGGGGGTGGCGGGGATCCCCCACTGGACGGAGTAAAAACAAATTAAAGAGCCCTTATAAAACACAGATGCTGCAAAGAAAATAAACTTCACATGATTTACTTTTTTCTAGAGGAATCAGAGGACTGGTGGAAAAGTCATCAGGACCTCTCGCTTCCCTCCTCTTTCCTTTTTTTCCTTTCTTTCTCAGGTAACAGTGCAGAGGAGGGATCCATCTCCTTAGTTGTCCATATCCAAGCCCTCTTCTGCTGCTGCAGCGACGTCTGCTATTTTCGGTCGGAGCAAAGAGTCCGGGTCAGGCCGGCCTGTGTGAAAATGGCTTCCTGCCCGGTCTCCCGCTCCCTAACCACATGCTAACATGGAGCTTTTATTAACAGCCCTATTTGGCCCCATTATAAAAAAAAAAAAAACAGCCCTATTTGGGAACATTTCTGAGTGTTTTGTATTTTTATTGATATTTCTCATGTTAAGAAGCTTGAAAAAACACTTGAAATAAATCTTCCCATAACTTCAATATTCTAATTCTGTCTTAAAGCGTGTGAGCTACGAAAAAAGAAGAAGAAGTGAGACTTGGAGATTTCTTATGCCGACCCTGATGTTTACATGGTGAGAAAAAAGAAAGAAAAACAGCAGATGTAACTTTGAAGAACATGTTCCCGCTTCAAACTGACAAGAATCAGGTGAAAGGAAAGAACACAAACAGCAGGAACACACACACAGCTCTCTGAAATCAGATCTACAAGTTTACAGCATGTCAGTATTTACAAGGCTTCGTCAGACGGGACGAGTCGCCAGCTCGAAGAGCTGAGAGGGGTCAGACAGATCCGCTGGATCAGATGACACCCACACTCCAGACATGTGTGTGTCGCTACAAGAGCGTACACGTGTGTGTGCAGCTATCATCTGATTTGGGTCAAGGAGCTCGCAGCTCACTGTAAAGAGGGATGGGTTATGAGGAACGATTGGATGTTTGGGAAGCAGGAGAGGGCTGAAGAGGTGGGGAAGCTGCAGAAAGACGAGACGCATCAGGTTATTTCTGAATATGTTTAATGTGAAATAAAAATCAGTACACATTTTATCTTCTTAACTCTTAAACTTCGCTGGAGCGCGGTCACCTCTATCATCACGAGTTTCTCAGAAACGGTACTTTCTAACTCTAATATTTTACCCTTTAGCTGATCTACGGAGGTTTTCCAGACATTTCTATCCGTCCAGGAGGTTTACAATCCAGCCACTAAATGTAGTTTTATTCAGAGACTCTATCT
>JBAFTA010000010.1:2469376-2484717 GCA_036919975.1 Melanotaenia parkinsoni
CTGTAATGTCTTTGTTTTATGTAAAGCACTTTGAATTGTCCTGTACATGAAATGTGCTGTACAAATAAACTGCCTTTTACAAAAATAATGAAAACGTTTAAAAAGAATAGTTTTGGTGTAAAAAGGTGAGCTTGATACACCTGACCTTGAACTTTTAAATATTAAATATTACATTTTTTTACTTAATGTTCTCATTTAATTTCAGCTAAACTTTAACTCAATGATTGCAGCATATGTTTGTGATTCATACCTTGGCTTCAGTCTCTCCACGATGTAGGGTGTAAAGATGGTGAACGGCACTCTGTGATGATGCCCAGGGGTGGGTGAGGATCTGGAAGACGTGGAAGTCGTGGCCCAGCGTGTCTGCAGTCACCAGCAGCATTCCTGTACGGAGCGCACGGACAACATGAGGAATCACATGAGTCTTTGTTTTTATAGTGATTCAGATTCCGAATTATCCGATGTGTATTTTTGTTATTACAGCTGTTTTTATTGCATGTTATTAACTATAAACCTAAAGAATGTTTACTAACAGTGTATTCTCAGTACATATTGTCTGATTTGGCTCTAATACACATTGTTATACTGATTCTAATCACCATGATTACATTTTTAGGAATTGTAAACAAGAAGTTTTGTTATGGGATCTTTAGATAAATACAACTCTGAACCATGGATGAATTCAGAAAAAGGACCCCGGAGGACATCATGGATTATTATCTCAAGCTGGATGTGGAAGCTGTATGTTTAATATCAAGTGTGAAGAGTAAAATGATTTTGAAGATTTTAAAAGACAAAAGCATTAACAGGGCAGTGATCAAAGATCCAGTTAGTCCCCTAACTTACTAGATAAGCTGCGAAATGTCTTCAGCAGGGCTCACCAGCTCATGTCCTCGTAAGACAGGCAGGACACTGGCCCTCAACTTCCCGGGTCGGTGTGCGTTGCTCTCTAATACCACTTAAAAATCCAGTTTTATCAGTTGTAGTTTTTTTTTTTCTTTAAACATGCATTTTTCTTTATGTTTAACCCCAATAACAAAGATCTGAATGAGTCTTGGCTACTTAAATATTTTACAAATCTGTGATTAGTTATTTATACATGAATCCAGCAGCCATCACTGCGGTGGTGAGTCCCAATGACCAGGGGTCTCATTTATCAAACTGTGCGTAGCAAAGCAAACTACAAGTGCAAGAAATTTCCCCTTTGTAAATCTCAGACTACTTGGAAATGTGCGCACCTGAATCGCCCTCATATTCATTCGCCCAAAACCAGCTATACATGGTCCATGCAAAGTAGAGCCTGGATGTCGTTGCATAAGAAGCCGCTTATCAAATAGGAAACCATGGCAACAAAGAAACTAAAAAGGAAAGTTTTCCGACAGAAATGAAAGTGCTCGTTGGTGAAGTGGAGGCGAGTAAAGAAATTCAGTTTGGTGGCCACAGCAGCGGCGTCACAAATAAAAGAAAAAGCTGCGAGTGCAACATGTTGATGTGGTGCAGACTGTCAGTCTGTCTTCAGAACTGGAGCAGAAACAAACTAGAATCACTCAGAGATGAAGACCTTGTATTTTTGTATTTATTAATCTTTTTGTTTTTGCGAATGGTTGTGGGCATTTTTTTGTTAGATGCTGTAATTGCTAAATTGTCCCTACCTCCCCATAGTAAAGAATCCCTTAAAAACTTCCTGGATCCAGACAGCAAATCCAGATCTACCCCTAAATTTAATGTCCATTTCTGATATTTGCTGAAAATTTTATTAAAATCTATCCATAACTATTTGCGTTATGCTGCTGACAGACAGAAAAAAAAAAAAATGAATAAATGAGACATCACAGTAAACTTTCATTCATCTGACAGAAACTAATAATCTACACTGGAATATAAAACACTCATCTGGTTATAATCAGTTATTAATAGGTGGTACAAACTAGCTTCAAGCTTTAAAAAAAGCTGCTAGTTTTCTATCTTATTTCTGGTCTTTAGGCTGCAGGTCACCGTGTACATGATCTGTTTGTGTTTCTGACTGAATGATTTTTATTTTCTGGTCACAACGTTGCCCTGATAAGAGAAAATAACTTTACATCTCACAGTATCTCTCAGATTAGTCATTTACTCCCAGCAGCGCCGCAGCGCCTTGCGTCGTGGTCCATTACCATTAACTAGTGTAACACACATGACCCATTGCTCCACGTTAAGCTGGACTGCACCACGGTTACATGGAAGTTAGTTTCGGATTGACAACCGTTCACCTAAACTGTTTATATTTGTTCCTTTTTTATTAAACAACTACAGTCTGATGGTATTATCTTATTTACACAATAGCATGTCGTTTCTCCTCTACATCAATGCACACACGGCCAGCAGTGGACACGTCGGCAAATATGAAATAAAGGTCCCTGTTCTTTGCATCCAATTCTTCTCTCCTGTTCGAACAGCCAATAACTCCACAAGTTCTTCCAGATTTCCCTACGATTCTCTTCAGCTCAGACATGCACGGAAATGCCACCGCAGTGATGGAGGAGGATCTACTGCCGGTCCAGGTTCATCTATAAAGTAAAAATCTGTCTCCATCGGGTCACTCTTGTGTAAACGTTGCCACTGGAAAAACAGTAAACTGACACAGTAAAGCCAACCACAATATTTTAACTATACTTCACTCCAGTGGACCACACGAAGGCTGCCAACGCTACCAGCTGTGCACGACAGAATTACTGTGCCTTTAAAACAAACAAACCAGTCCATTAAATCAGCTATCGTTTGTCGCTGTCATAAAAAACAGCTTTCAGTTGCATGATGGCTGGGTTTGTTTAAATGCAGGGTTCACAGGGCGCTGCTTCAAGGACAGATGAGACGATGAGCGTCTGTGAAAGAAAAAATCTCTGAATTCATTCGTCACTGCACGGCCACGCTTGTGTACGTGCACATAGTGAACTAATGAAACACTGAACCACAGCTAAGCACAAGTAACCGACACTGACAGGCCCATTCATTTGGTCCCGTTTTATTTGAAACTTGTCAAACTGCAGAAAGTACAGGCCTCGCCATAAACAACACGCTCAACAAACCACACCAGCACATACCCAGATCTAAACTGGCTTGGCAAGGAGAAAGGCAGCCCTGCTATTCAAACACAAACCAAAACCCATCCCCAGAAACCCCCACAGACCTGCACACCCACCATACTCAAACCTGATCACTGATAGAATACCTACTAGACAGAAATGTTTCTAATATAACTGGTCTTCTTTTCTATTCTGAGGCTGGGTTTGATTAAGTGGTGTGTCAAACATGAAGAGAGGAGGCTGGAATGGCATGAGATTAAAAAAGATTTAGCAAGATGTGCAGGGGAGATGGAAAACAGGAAGCCAAGGATGCTTAGACCAAGTTCAGAGTGGCGATAATTTCACCAATAATTACGGTATTTAATACCACCAATAATTAATTAATCCCCCCAAAATCCCCACTTTCCATGACAAATCATGTTCCAACCATGTCATCAGATCAGAAAGAAAACAACATGTGTGTTTCTGCTTCTGTTGCTTTGCTTTCCTTTCATGTTTTCATGGGAAAGTTTGACAGAGGAAGAGTTAGTCCCTCCAAACTAACACTAACTCATCCTGGTGGATTTCTCTGCATCTAGAAAAAATGATCCAGGTGTGATGGCGGAGGACGTCTCACCAGCCTGTAAAGCAGGACATAAAACAGGAAGAACATGTTTCACCTCCTGCAGGACAACCTGCAGCTGGGGTAAAGTTCAGGTCATTGTGTAACTGTGAATGATAGATGGCAAAAAAAAAAAAAACACACTTTTGTATGGGACAGTTTCTCTGTTCCAGCATCAGCGACTGGGCGTGAGGTCTTTTACTGGTCAGTGTTGGTGGTCTGTAGCAGAAAGTGTATTTAAGTCCAGATGAGTGGTCTAGTTTCTTTATTTCCACTGTTCAGGATCATTTTTGTGTCAAACAGCAGCTGGAAGTCAAAGCTAGCTGGATGTTTTCCTGCTTTCTAAAGAAATGTTCAAACCAGGTTTATAATGCTGTTTCTAGGAAGAAGCTTCTCAAGTCCAGGTAGAGGTCCTGGAGCCTTTTCATCTGTTTTTTTTCTGAGAGAAATCCAGAGTTAATAATTAGGATTTATTTATTCTGCACAGAGCAGAGCAGATTTATGTTTACTTTGTTTCTATATTAGTTTGCTATGTTGGCATCAAAAGATGGAAATAAGTCAAACTTAAAGACCTATATGTTCATGTGACAAATAGTTAAATAGCACTTATTAGTGTTATTAGATTATTTAGTTTACAATAAAATCAGGAAATTCTAACTTCTCTACTTCTGAGCGGATCAGCGACGGGGTCATGCAGATTACTGAAGGTGGACGGAAGAAAGAAAAGTGCTCTGAGCCAGTGGTTAGGTATCCATGCTGTATCAGAGAGACCAGAAAGCCAGAGAGCTAAGGCCCAGTGCCTGCAAGCTCTTGAAAACCCACACCCCAAATGAGGTGCCAAGCCACAAGAAGCATTTGCGTCAACTGGGGATCCAGAGAAAAAAGGGACGGGGCCCTTCTAATTATAGAGTCTGGAAACGGAAGCGCGGGGTGATTAGGAGTTGAGGCGCTGCGGTCTGTTTATCTGGGAGCTTCCTCTCGCTCTCAAACCCTCTCTCCCCCACTCTCCACTCCTTCTTTCATTCTTCCTCTCCTCTCTGTTCTGGTCTGGCCCTGCCCACCCGGTGGCCGGAGAGTCTGGTCCCTGGGTTGCTGTCAGCCGAGTGCACGGGGCCAACGTTCAGAGCTCAGACAGGCTGTAGGTTTGTGAGCGTGCGCGAGGATTGGGGATTTTGCGGCAATGTTGAAATACAGAGGCACTCGCAGAGAGGCGTCAGTCGGTTAGGCCGCAGAAAGGCCAAATTAAAAAGCAGCTGAGCCATTCGGCGGGTGAAAAGAGAGGGTTTCAGAGAAACCAGAGTCTGGCCAGAGCTGGGTTTGACACGTCCTATTTATAACACCTTGTCCTAAGGGTTACGGTCTTATTTATGATGTTTTAGTACCAAACTCGCTGGCACACACACTTAGACGTGCACTAAACTGGAAGGGATGACCTCTAATTTGCCATGTGTGCAAGAGGGAAATGATATAATCATTTCCATAAATATCTGCTTTTGCTTTCTGCTCCCCCCCATTTAAAAAAAAAAAATCTTATTGTTATGTTTTGCTGCAGGCTTTGCTGTCCAATCTCTGACCATCCAAACAGAAAACATCTGCTCAGTCCCATTAATAGTGGGCGGATGACTCATTTACAAAGTGGTTGAGCTACATGACAAAGGCAGATGGGACAAGAGGGTCACAGAGGAAGGGAGGGAGAGTTACAGAAAGGCAAAGAAAGAAATGAAAACGGTGAAGAAAAAAGAAAAATGGTGATTTCTCTACTTGGCAACACAGAAGGCCACAACAGAACCAGCACACTTTTTAATTAACAGGACTAGGCTCAAAAAAGCTTTGAAAATCGGGAAAATCTCAAATTATAACCATGTGGAAGGCATAAAGCTTACAAGATGGAGTACTTGGGGGATTCATATTGCTTTACTGTTACCAGGACGCATAAACTTCAGAGCAAATGAGGCCAGCACAAATGAAAGACTACCCATCGTGAGATGAGGCTTTGTCTTCGGGGCTGGTGATGCGAGGGGACGGACGGGACAGGCGTGACCGTACGGGAACACACACTGAACCTATCACAGCGATGTGTTAACCACGTCTCTACCAACCACTGATCTTCCTCCAGCCAGCATCCTTCCTCTGCTACACAATAACATTCATTTTTAGACGTTTCTGCAACTTAAAAACTGAAGATTTTCAGCTTTGCAGTAACCTGTCAGGACTCTCCTTGGCCATGTGCAGTGAAGAGAGCATTAGATTAATAGGCAAGTGTTAAACCAGAGCTAATTCTGCCTGCAGTGGTAATTGAAGGAGGGATGATACCGTCCTTCTAATTTATAACCACTCCAACCCCAAACCAACACATCAGCAGTTTTACATCTGCCTGGTTTCACCGTCAACCAGACTAATTACAATCTATTTAAAACATTATCAACCCTGCTTTTATCTGAAGGTTTAAAGGGAAAACTCAAATCATACAAACCAAAAACCCATCTGATCATTTTTATTTATTTTTTATGTTAAGTTACTTGCAGATAAGTTTCACAGCATTTTTTTGGCGTCCCAGCTGTTGAAATATCACCATCTTTGTTTGATTTTATTACTGTGGATGGTTACCTCTGACCCTGGGAACAAAAGTAGGCCTGACCCTGATGACCTGAGGGATCCGGTTGGTTCATCACGAACCAGAAGATCCTGAACGGATTCAGAGCTTTCAGGTGTGAAAATGGTGAAAGAGTTCAGAGAAGTTACAGGAAGTGACATCACACACAATACGACAAACCCTCCTATTCTCAGAAACATATCCACACTTTATTCTTTAAATTAAATAACGAGGGCTCCATGGAGGCGAAAAGGATGGGGGGAGGAAACAACTGAGGAAAAACAGGGAAAAGGTGCTTATGGCTCATTTGATGTACAGCGGGCTGAAACCACAGGCTGCGTTTTTCTATTCGCTCCACAGGCAGACCACCTGTGAGCACTTAGATATTAATAGATATGAAAAAAGGTGTTTGTGTGCGGCTAACTTAGCAGACAAGCTGCTATTAGTTTGATATTACTATGCTGGAACGGCAGCTCTTTCAACAGGGCAAAAGTCACCTGACTTTAAAGCTGCGCCGACATACAAGGGCAGGCGGCGTAGCGGTCAAGTCCACCGAGCGTGACCGTTCTCAAAGCAGAGCTTCAGGCTAGTTCTTTCATCAACTTAAGCGGAAAACACACCACTTGAGTCCACTTTTATGGAGCATTTACATATTTACACACTTCCTGGTTAAATGGTTTTCAAGAAGAGAGAGCTTTCCATTTTGTCACAGAGCAAGTACTGTCCAATCACACGGGAGAAAAAGATTTAGCCTCTGGTCTAACGTAATTTGCCAAAGCTGCCAACATGATTTCTCTCCTCTAATCCAAATTCCCAGTGAATCTAAAGTCTTCTAGTTAGTCTTTTGTTTAGCTTCAAAAACACAGAAAACCTGAAGAACAGAGTTCTTTTGATGTCAAGGCTAAAAAGCCCCAAAACGAATCGCTCCCGTCCAAAATCTGCTGACAAAGACTCTGGGATGTGTTCAGAAGTTAATCCTTTTTATGAGCAAACAGGCAAACAGTGAGACTGGAGAGGTAATCTACTTGCATTTACATGGTTTCTCTTCACTTCTGTTAGCTAATGAGATCCCTTTAAACAGCCACAGCCGCTGAGTACATTTCACAGAGCTTCCATTGTCCAGAGAAAAACAGGAAAACCTGAAATGAAGCTGTCAGGGAAGAACTGAGAACATCTTTCTTTTTCCCCCCACCTTTTTAAAATGTTGAATAAATCCAGCTAATTTAGATTTAGATTTTTGTTCATGGTCAAAAACTTCTCAACTGCTGAATGGTCCCCAAGACAAACCCAATATATTGTCTATGACAATAACAAACATAGTCCATCCACAGCAAATTTACTCACAATCATGAGTCACAAAGACAAATTAGCAGCTACTGGAGCATCTGCCAGTCTGACAGATTTTTACTGCTTTTCTATGTGAATGTAAGAAGACCACGAGAGCAGCTCTGTCCACTTTAGAGCTTCTGCTAATTTCTCCACTTGAAGCAAACCACACAAACAAGGGGTCACATGAAAGCAGAGACTCTGCTGGTTACAAAGACGTCTGTCTCATCACGGTGGGACAGAAACTCTGGAGCTAGCAGCCGGAACCAGAACCCAGGTCTTACTGCTGCTGTTTGTGGTTAAAAGTTTGAATCCAGCTCTTAAAACTCTGCTAATGTTTCTCCTATGACTCTGTCTTTGACATGAACCATGAAGATCCTGCAGGTTTCCATGGAGAAACATAGACTAGACTATCTTGGGCTTCACCTCTTTCTGGGTCCTCATGGTGTTTCTAAGGTGAATGTGGGGCTATCCCTGGATCCTCCTGACTCTGACCATTGGTAGACGTGTCCATCATCATTATCATCATCGGCTGACGGCTTCCTGAAATATTTACCTGCGTAACACCCTTATTAAACACCTGGAAACCTGCTCAGCTTTACGTTTTACCTTCTGCTGTAGCACAGTTCCTCATCGGATATTACTTTACTCATTCCTGGGTGAATTGGGAAGCTATCCTCAGGTTTTCTTTTAGGAGGTGATACCCATTCACACTTTCTACTTTATTCCAGATGAATTTACTCTGACGCAGCATATCTTGATTCTGATACTTCTTGTCTTTTGAGACCAAGATTATACATACAACACGCTAAATTGCAAATTTATTGATTTTGGGTATGTCATTACAGACAGGAGGCAGAAAACATGGGCTTCATCAAGAAGAGGTTAATCCTCCTGAGAGTTTGCATTTTTGATTATGAGCACAGGTCATTTGACTCAGTCAGCTGTAATCTTGGACTGACGCTTACAGTAAAGTTCAGGAACAGTAGGCGTAGAATAAGCATCATTAGCATATGTTCAATTATATGAAATCAAAAACTGAAGTCACAGGGAGACCTTTCAGGCCATGTCACTGCTAATATATAATATCTGCTATCCATCTATGTGCTACCTGAAAAACAAACTTTCATCAATTCATAGATATAAGACTCCTACAGAGGGAACTTCTCCCCACTCAGCCATCCACACATACCGTAGAGAAGTTACAAATAGCCCACATGTCAGCTCAGTGTGTGGGCTGCGAGAGACTCCACACTTCTGAGGTGTCTGGAGTTATTACCAAGTGTCTGACAAAGCCTGGCCTGGAGTCCTCCAGAGACCTTGATCCTTGGTTAAATCGTGGTGAAATTTTTGAGGGTAGAGTCCAGTTTTAGTTAAATTACTGAGCCAGGCCACTTAGAAATGTTTCATAATGTGTGAGATCAGCACGTATAATGTTCTGCTCTTATAGGCAGTGTGGTTTCAGACGTCACCGCTGAAGAACAAAGACTTTCACTTAAAACCTCAATGACACTATCATTGCTGTTAAAAAGCCTCCAACATTACAACAGTGGAAGTATAATTCAGAGACTACAACTCGTCTTTTTCCATGGCAAATCTAGAGAAAGTCAACATTGGCCTTCCAGAGTAAATACAGTAAATCACATCAGAGCCGGCTGTGAGTGCTAATTACTATCTTGGTGTGAAGACACAGCTCAATCCATGCTAAATGTGTGGCTATAAATGTGTGGCTGCTTGTGTGTGGGAAATCCCCTCGTGTTCAACATGTGCATGTGGGTCCAGGGTTTTTCAGCAACAGCCTGGCTTCTTTCACACATCAGTAAGATGGAGAGACAGAGTTATTACACCACGGAGAGCTGCCTTCATGGCACAGCTGCTTGGATGGTCAGGCACAACGGGCCAGGCTATTCATTAGACCGGCATGTTACTAAACCAGGGATATGGTTTATGGGACAGTTCCGTGCGGAGAGAGATTCAGCCTTGATTCATCTGCCATTACCCCAGGCTTTTATGGGATATTCAAAACTGCCATATTCAGAACATTTAGATGGTTACAAAAAATACAGTGTTTTATATGAATGAAAACGGGTAATGAAAGAGGACGGACACAGACACAATGTTCGCTGCCTACCAGAACTTCCAACTTACAGTTAGAGTTTAAAGTGTAGACTTTCAGCTTTCATTAGACAAAGTGAAGCCTGTTGTTGAAATGCTGTTAACAGTGGTAAAATGAGGAAATCTGTACCGGCAAAAAAAGAAGAATTCCATTAGAGATACCAGGAAAACAGTATGGTAAGCTTAGCAACAAAAGATCCCTGGTCCTGACCCCCCCTCACAACACCCAGCCAAACGAAGAGCACTCACCCAGAGGTACATACAAGTTTATCACCGTCCCAAGTCTACATCACCAGAGTAAGCACAGAGGACTAAGAGCTACATATAAACTATTTATAAGCCTCAAAAATAGAAAAGCCACATAAGAGATCACCAAAAAGAGCATTTATTCTGTACACTGATGAACCAAAGATCAACTTGTACCAGAATGATGGTCAAAGAAATACATGTGGCTCTGGTATAACATCTGGTGGTAAGTGATGTGACAACAGACAGAAGTAACCTGGTGGATTCAGAAATCTTTAAATATAAACTGCCCAAACCCCAGAAAACCTGACTTAATGGTGCTTCTCTGCAGATACTTCTAAGATCTCAACTTGGCAGGAAGACCAATGAACGAGTGTCTGCAGATAAATGTCAGACAAAGCATCAAAAACAAGGAAACACCCTCCATGTTTTCCAAAGATCTGGTCCTCATTAGGCTTCCTCCTCAGCTGCATCTGCTTCAAAAACCTCCACCACAAGTAGTGGTGTGTTTCTTCACTGCCCTTCCAGTTTGATTATGATTCACCAGATTCAATGACAACGCACCGGTCTACGATTGGATGATGATTTACCATGTGATGTGTTTACGATTCACCACTCTTCGATTCAATAACGACGCACCAGTCTGTGATTCGGTTTGATTATGATTTACCAGTTTACAATTTGAATACGACTGACCAGTCTACGACTCCATTCAATTATAATTCACCAGTCTACAATTCCATTCAATTACGACTTACCATGCTACGATTTGATTAAATTATGATTCACCAGTCTACAATTCAAAAACAATTTACCAGTGAACCACTTGATTTAATTACAATTTACCAGTCTACAATTTCATTAATTTATGATTCAACTGTCTACAACTCTGTTATGACTCACCAGTCAACCATTTGATTAAATTATGATTCACCAGGCTAAAATATGTTTATGATTAAACAGTCTATGAGTCGATTTGGTTATGATTCACCAGTCCATAATTTGATTCAAATGTGATTCACCAGTCTATGATTCCATTACATTTCATATGTCAACCATTTGATTTATTCTATCTACAATTAAATGAGTTTGGATTATAATTTACGAGTCTATGATTCAGTTTTATGATGATTCACCAGTCTACAATTTGATTAAAATCTGATTCACCAGTCTATGATTTGGTTTGATTATGATTTACAAATCTACAATTTAATTCCATTATCATTCACTAGTCTAGGATTCGGTTTGAATGGGGTTAAGCAGTCTACCAGTTGATTAAATGATAATTCACCAGTCTATAAATTGATTGAATTGTGATTCACCAGGCTACAATTCGGTTCTAATACGATTCACCAGTATATGACTCAGTTTGATACGATTAAACGACGCATCACATCTTTTTTCTAACCACAAATTTTTTTTCATCAATAAAAATAAATATTCAGATGAGTAGTAAAATGATTTAATTACACAGAATAAATGTGAAAGTAGAATAATGCTTTATATACCACCAAACTTTAGCTTCAGGGGTACTTCCTGACTGCGTCCATTTGGGGTAGAAGTTCAGCCAGATGAAAACCAGTGTGGCTGTCAACAACGGCCCCTGTTTGGAGCATGTGACCCCCATCTCCCAGTCATCATCATCAAGGTAGAATGTTGTTACCATTAGATAAGATGCAGATGTACATAAATCGCTTGTGATAGCCAAAAGGTTAGATTCCCTCACTGAATCGATCACCAGGGCTTTTGACTTAAGTACTTAAGTCCTTTGCTATTAAAGCTTCTCCACATCAGTTTTGCCTCTGGGCCGTTTTCAGATGTAGATGGCAACTTTCTCATGGACTCTTTCAGAAGTTTCCATATTGCTGTGAGCTGATGCTAACATCAGCTTAGCCTGCCATCGGCTCAGGCGCTCCCCCATATCAGGAGTTTAAATTCAACGTCTTTGTGTGACTAGTTTTATAGATGGTGTGTGACTAGTTTTATAGATGGTGTTGGTCTTGTCTGGCTGTCACTCTTTAGGTACAGTATCTCATAAATCCACGGTGTGGGCAGATATTGGCTTTTAATTTTTGTACTTTTTTTTGGTCATACATTAGCTGCTGCTGCTTCCCTCTGCAATGCTATAGGTGCCGTGCATGTACCACAATGCATGCAACTCTTTGTTTTGAATTTAAAACTTTATTACCCAGCAGAAGCAGGAAAAGGAAAAGCAAGGAGACAACCTTGTTTTATTTGACTTAAAATCTATTATATGGTATATCTGGATCGTTTCAGAAACATCCTATTAGCCTGGGCACACGTAGCAAGATTATCAGGCTGTGTTCGTCCCGATATTCCCCCTTGCCGTACCAGGATAGCAGACGCCCAAAAATCTTAAGTCTTATAAGATTATCCTACAAGATTATCCTGATCTGAGGTGTGTTAAGATTGAATTTGTCCCGATAATCGTATCCGAAACATGTTCAATATTTACGATCAAACATCCTTACGTGTGTAGGGAAAAGCGATAACCCTGGAGTAGTGACTGTGGACTGTGACGTGGAACGGAACGTAGCCAATCAGAGAGCGAGCTGACTGAGGAGCAAGGAAGGCTATAAAGTCCGTTCATGCCGTCTCCAGTCTGTAGTTTTCATAATTGTAGATTTTTTTGTTAAAATAGTCACAATTGTTTCAATATGTATGTCCCCTTCCAAGCTGGGTGTTGTGTTTTCTGGTTGTTGCCATGGTTTTCCCTTCGATTTTATTAGATCCCGTTTGATTATTCAGGTTTTCTGGCTCAGAGGTCTAGATTCTGGATCAGAATCATTTCATGTGTGTTGTGTGCTGAGATTATCGGAGCACACTACAGTACCACTATAACTGTTAAATGCCTGACTTTACACACACACACACACACATATATAAATATATATATATATATTTTTGTTTTTTTCCGCCTTCTATTTTTGCAGATGCTCTGTCTTCAGAGAAACATAAACCTATTTGTAGATAAGTACATCAAGAAATTTATAATTAAAATCCACACGGTCTACAATTCGTGTGTTTAGTGTGACTACATGAAGCACTGTTGTTGTATTTTTGAAACTAAGGTTGCAAACATCTTTTTGTCATAATTCTGCATATTCTTTTATTAATACACTGATATATATTTTTCCATACAACATTTTTAAATAAACTGGCATCAGAAGAAGCCAGTTCATATGGTGGTTTTGCTACATTTACTCCCTCCATAACTGCATGTAATGCACCTGATCTTTATCAGACTGAGTAAAGAGACTGGAGAGATGAAACAGCAGAGTGTGGAGCTGCATGTTTGGTGAATCAATCACTCCATCTAGTGCCAGTCACAGTCATAAGAAATGCTCAAGCTGTTGGACAGTATCTTCACCATCAAAACACAAGCAAATTTTAAACTTGGCATCGTACCTAATAATCAAGTCAAGGATTGTTAAGGATGATTGGAAAGGACGAGACGTGAAAGAAAACAAGCACACACATTGCAGCTGTTAAAGAGAGCACTTTGCCGCTGCACTTCATCTGCGTCCCTCTAATTACACCACTAGGAATAGATCCGCAGATCCAACGAAGCGCCACAATGCGCCAGCCGCCACACCAAGAACTGGCAGCCTCCGGTCCACCCTCTGTAGAGCCTCCAAGACACACAAGCCACTAAGGTTTCTTACATAATTCCGCCCAGTCACAGCGTTTGGGCTGTGTTTGAGTAATATCATTGTTTCCTGCAGAGTACTTCTTATTTCTGCCATGATGACCTTGATCACCGTGAACAGACCCAAAGAGAGGCACTGAAGATGGATCAGTATCTCAGCTGCCCCACTGAGAGGCAGTCCAATAAACATGATGCTCATATTTTGTTTTTTAAATATTAAAACAGTGAATGTAGCCCAATTCATGCCCCACAGGCAAGAAAATATGTGTTTTGGTTGTTTTCAGTTGAGATGGAAGCAGTTTAGATTTATCGCAGAGGTCAATGAGTCAGAAAATAAGGATCTGAGAACAGGACAGTGGCCTAAAACCAGTGGTTAAAAAAAAAAAAAACAAAAAACAAAACAAGCAGGGCAGATTTAGCCTCAGACTGCAGCCTATAAGACAGAACTAGTCACCTGAAAACAGCAACAGTATTAATCTTCTCTCATTTCTGGTTTGGTTTCACCAGTAGCCGTCCTGGATGTCTAATTTTAATCACCAAAACTGCCGACATTATCTGGTGACCATTTAGTGCTAGAAAGAGGCTCGAAAGGAGGAGTCATTTTAGTTCAACACACCAGTTTTCTGGCTTATAATACACTGTTTCCTTCCCTGAAGGTTCCTGCCCATTTTACTTTTCAGAATTCAATACTTTTCCAGACTCAAATTTCCCAACCTCTCAGCACATTTCTTTGACAATAAATCATATCCAAGTACAAATAGCTGAATGTTTATGATGTATAAAGATAGCTTTAAAAACCAAATGTTAACAATTATATTACATTCTCTTTATATGTCAATGAATAGTTAAATCATGACAAAAGATTGTATGTTGTGGTTTAAAATCTGTCATTTGTGTGAGATTACGGAGGTTTCTCTCACCTAACGTGAATTGCAATGCAGCAGGACAGTAATGTGATGTGAACAAACACAGTTGTCAGTGGCTACAGAGGAAGAAAAGTGCCACAATTAAACATTAAAGGCAACATTAAAGAATTATTTAAATATGTCATTACTGTATTTGGTTGAAGAGGTTCCTCTGCACGAAGAAATTCTGACTTTGCTGTTGATGCCGAATAAATGGAATATGAATAAAAATATAAATGAATACAATTATAAAAACATTTACCAATGAAAACCTAAACATTTAAAATGAATACAATTGGACATGCATAAATAATTTAATAAAATAATTCATTTTTGTTGTTATTATAAGGCATCAGCGGAAACAGACTCGTCTGCACACGCCTCTTCATGTGATGCAAGAACTCATTTTACCTAAAAAAAAAAATGCTCCAACAGTTAGCATTGCTTATTATACATTGCTGCATTAGTGGTTCTTTTTCTTTCTTTTTTTTTTTTTTTTTTTGTTTATTTTTTTTTGTTAAGATTCGGTTGGCTGCTAACATTAAAGGGTATGGAGCAGTGCAGGATTTGGCCGATTTCTTGGCTGGACTAAGAAACCACCGTCTTGCACTGACTGAGGGATGACCGTCGGTCTGTGGCATGCATTGGGAGAGTGTGACAAAAGTAAAACTATGTACCATCACGTCACCAAAGCAGCCTGAGTAAGAGACGATTTTGGGCTACAAAGAAGACGGCAGCTCCAGGTGTGGAGAGCACCAAAAGCCGAATTAAACTAGGATGACACAACATCTAGGTAATGTAAAAATTTAAAAAAGTCACATAT
>JBAFTA010000010.1:2523485-2549474 GCA_036919975.1 Melanotaenia parkinsoni
CAATGACTCATTAGTTTGAGTCAGGTGTGTCAGTGAAGGGTGCATGGAAAACCTGAAGGACTGTGGCTCTCGAGGACCGACGTTGGCCACCCCTGTCTAAGAGTATTCTCAGAATCGTTAGAAATACCGGCCCTGATCTAAAAGAGTGAAACACAAGAGGCGCCATGAAGATTGAGGAACTCAGGGACAAGATTTGGAGAAGAACAAATCAAGGGTGGGTTATAAGAAAAATGTCCAAAACCTTAAAGCAATAAACGAATAAAAACCTTACAGTTAACCATTAAATCCATCACAAATGTAAAGAAAACGGTCCCACAACAATGGCATATGTCAGCTGCTTCACTTTACGCCCAATACAGCCAAGCCTGAGAGGCCTCCTTCCTTAGTTCCACTGCTTCCCTGATCAGTGTCTAGCAGGTTACCAGTGTCTACCAGGTTAACAGTGTATCAGGTTACCAGTGTCTAGAAGGTTATCAGTGTCCACCAGGTTGATGGAGTTTAGAAATATCTGTAGGTAGGGTTTGTTTTTTTGACTGTACAGTTGTCAAAAGAACTAGCAAACAAAGAGCGCTTATAGTTGGCTAGCTAGCTATAGCTAAGAAGCTAACGCAAACTGTAAAGCTGTTTAGTTATGAGCTGCAATAAGTTGTGATTGAAAGCGGGCTACACACCTGGAGTTTCAGGTTTCATGTAAATGGCAAACAGGCTCCATTATTTATTTAATTTGTGCTTATGAATGTAATGGTGTGAAGGTTAAAACTGATAAATGCATGATTAAAAAGAAGGGTTGCAATGTGCATTGTTGAAAACTCTTTAAGTGTGCATGTTATTTAGTTTGACATGGTTGTGATTAAAAGACAAATTACTGATGTCACCTACAACTTGTTGTGAAATACTTATCCTGAGAATATTTGGTAAATGGTCTGTACTTATATAGCACTTTTATCCAAAGCGCTTTACATGTACGTCACATTCACCCATTCACACACTGATGGCGAAAGCTACCATGCAAGGCACTCAACCATGACCCATCAGGAGCAATTAGGGACACCTCGACATGAGCTCTCCGGGCTGGGCTCGAATCGGCAACCCTTGGGCTGCACGACGACCACTCTACCCACTGAGCCATGCTGCCCATCATATATCACAATATATGATTAAATGGATCTCAATTGACTGATTAGTAAAGCATGTGTTATTTGATGGAATTGTGACCTATAGAAAGACACGATGAGTTGATTTGGTACGATAATGAAAATTATAATCATAATTTTTACTTTGTTTATCCTGATTAAGAAATTTAGCTCTGCATTTTACCCGTCTCTCGTAGATTTTGACAGAAAGCAGTGGGCTGCCATTTGTCATTGCCGAGGTAGCAGTTGGAGGGGTTAAAGGACTTGCTCAGGGGCCCACAGTGGTTCACTGGCACACTGGGGACTTGGGCCCCGGTCCTTCAGACTCATGCCTACCTCGGGAACCACTAGGCTACCAAATTGTAGCTAATATGTACGGTGTCAACAGCTTAATGAGTTGATGTCTCTCTGAGCTCTCTATGAGCTAAGAGAGATAGGAAGAGCACAAACTACATCTTCAATATGAGAATTCCTGCATTGTTTTTCCAGCTTTATTGTTGTCAACGGGTCCTGGACTCTGGTACCTGTTGTGCAACACTGCAGATAAAGTGAAACACAACCTTAATGTTCTACACAGAAAAATGTGGTACTTACCCTGTGTAGCCATTAACAGCGTCAAAAACTTAGACCTTAAAAGTTTTGTTTCTATGATACTATCACTTCTAAAGCAACTTGAGTTCACAAACTTTTGCTTTTTTCATTAATGAATAATTCATATGATTAAATGGCCACAAAATGTTGAATAACTGTGACATGGAGTAGATAAAAGTACACCATATCTATAATCATACTCTCAAACATGACAGTGATCCTGGCTCAGAGCCTTGTAAGAGCACATCCAGAAATAATCTACATGGTGACGGAGGATTACATTGGTTAAAAGTTAAAAAAGGCCACATCCTCTGAACATCTGGAGATGCTGTGAGGGGGTAGTTTGGAAATGTCACTTACAGTTCCCATACTCCAAAGAACAAAGCACGCTTATTCATCACTGAACTTTCGCCCAACAAGAGTTACTCCAACACCCACTAACAGTAAAGTTGCTTCTATCTTGGACATGAAATGTACATTCATTACAACAGAGAAAATCTCCCAGAATTTTAATATGTGTGTATATAACTAAAATTGATGACAATGATAAGAATGACAAGTGGCAGAAGGGAACACGTCTCTTACAGAAATGTGAGCAGACATACCAATGCAACGACACCAGAATTCTTCACTAATTCTTGAAGCCAACTGGCACTGATGTAGAGACTGAAAAGGACCTATATGTGGCTGTACTGTCAGGAAAATCATTGCATCCATACATTGTTTGGACTTAACGCATAATCCTTTCCATTGATAAAATTATGTTTAGTGTGGCTGGCTGGAAATCCGCAAGTACAGGGCTTCAGCACATGCTTTTTCCCTTCTCTGGTTTTCCTTTAATTTGCAAATCTTGTAATCTAAGCCTAGAGCTGGCTGAACCAACTTCTAAACCAGCACCGCTACAGCGGCCAAGGCTCCAATCTGTTTTCCATTTAAGTGTCAGGACGGCATCCTTTTTGGTGGTTAACAAAAGCTGTTATTTCGAAATGATTATATACAAAAAATTGTGTGAGGACCTTTAGTAGGTTTATGAACAGGCCCAGTGGAAAGTACTGTGCCGCACCCGGAAGCCTTTTTCCTTCTTGTCTTTGACCAGAGTATTATTTACCAAGCACTTCTGTAGGGGAAAGGACAGGGCTATGCCATTCAGCCAGAGGTCAGGGTTTCTGCTTTTCAACACAGTGCATGTTTTCAGCATTAGTGGCGAGCGACGCCTGGTTGATTCGCCAAACCGTCAGAGCACTACATGGCTCAATGTCAGTGAGGACATAGGAAAAGCAGAGGTAATGGCAACAACGTCAGAAAGAGGAAGCAGGTCCTGGAAAACATTAAGAAGGTGGTCTCTATCAAGGCCCAGCTGAGGACAGACTTCCTTATTTCATTTCCTGAGGGGAGGATATATTAAGCTAAATTTTGTCTTGCACTGGAAGAATAAGAAAGGGAAGAGGAGGGAGGGCACTGGCAGAGTATAAAAAAACGAGTGAAAGATGCCTTGAGGTCTTCTGTAAATACAGAATATGTCCATTCGTAGACTTTAGCATCCCAGAGAGCCATACATTGTTTGATATGCCACCAAGGATCCATCCATCACAGACACTATACCAACATCACTGCTGCACCTCCAGATGGCTGCATGTGATGGAGTCATACCAAAAACCTGAGCATCATTTCATGCTCCTTGCCTTTTAAAACTGCCTTTCAGATGTAGCTTTTGTTGCATTTTATAGTATTTAAGGGAAAAGCAACACAAATGACCAATAATCCAACAGCACATAGAAGAGTCTGTAGTTTGTTTTTTACCCCCAAAGTCCAGGGCTCTGAATAAACTATTTTGATAAGCAGCTAATGAGATTAGTAGATTCCTAAAGTTACCGGCCAATCAGAAGGAACCTGCAAAGTTATTTACCACCAGATTTCTGTTTTTCCTTCTACACATCACTTCATTTTCATTTCTCTCCTCATTTAGCTGCATTTTGTTCAAACAGCCAATGGATGAATGATACATCATGGAGTAGTGTTGATGGGAAATGGAGTGATTTCTTTTTCAAATTTATTACAGTGATGACGCACCAGTTCTTTTCAAAGATTCGACTCCTGTGAAAGTGTCGGTTTCTCCAGCTTTATTTAGCATCACTGAAAGCTTATATTTCAGTTTATACTAGCAACTGTGAATGGTTTCTGTGTTGGAAAGTAATTTTTTCAGATTTTCATAAAAGCCTTATTTTTATGCATTTTATGTTACAATAAAATACAAAAAAACAATATTGCTATTGTTAAATAACAAAGTGAAAACAGAACCACAACAAACAAGAGTAAATAAATAAAGTCTGAACATTAGGACGCTTCATATAAAGCAAGAGATATGCTAGTTTTACGATTTCTGTACTCAAGTTTTCAGTCTCCTGTATCACTGAAAGCACCCAGATGCTGCTTTTTTCTTTTTTTTTTTACTTTTTCCCCTGAGGTACTTACATTTAAACACAGCAGTTTCTGACATTTTGTACCTGGAATGTAGCATTATGCTGTCTTCTTAGCAACTTAAAGTCATGTGTGAAATGTTAATTCAAAACGACTGACATGAACAAAGGAGTAAACATTACTGTCTACAGCCACGAGAGGGCGCTCTAGGCTTGTGATTATCATGGTATTTGCTGCTCCTGAAACACTGAAAAAAGTAAATAAAACATTAACTTAAAGACAACAAAATGCCCACAAGAAGAAAATCCTATTCTGCAGATTACAAACTGCAGGTAGGAAAACACGCAGCTGAAAACGGTGATCGAGCAGCAGTTCAGAAACGACACAGAGGATGAAGAAAGCACTGGATTCAGTGATGTGGAATGAGATTGGGAGCTTGGTAACTGGCTTATCGGTAACTTGCTTGTTGGAGTCGCTGGCTTGTTATGTTAACTTTGCCTGTGCAGCCTCCAGGTATGTTCTTTACACTATTAGAAAGCTGAATGTGTTCAGGATTTCCACTACATAAATGCTCACTGTCATGACAAAATAAAAGAAAGCCACCATGCCTTCAGAAACGTGATTTCTTTCAGATGTTACAAATGGAAATTATTTTCTAGGAATGGATCCATATGAACAAAGTCTCTATTTGTGCACATTTACAGACCATAATAAGAGTGAAATTGTATTGTAATTGTAGGAAATGTGACACTGCTCTGCTAATATTGTAATTTTGCCAAACAAACACAGGAGTCTCAACTTCCTCCCCAGTTCTACTGCGGCTCACTCGGCAAAGAGGTAACAGAGCAGAGTAAAGCTTGCCACATACTCCAAGAGAAGCAAGAACTTCGTTCCACCTGTCCAGTAAATGCTGTAGGCTACCAACTTTCTCTTTTAGGCTATAAAAAGTGGCTTAATATAACAGAACCTTGAACACAATGATGCTTAGCTAATGCAGGTAAATGCAGACATTTAGCAGTTTAAACACGTTTTATTAACTGTTTTTTAACGTTTTCATTGATCTCTTAGTATCGTCTATATTTTCAAGTGCGCAGAGTAAAACCTTGTGAGTTTCAGTTACCAGGCTTGGGCTAATTACACAAATTAAAAACAAATGAAACATTATGAGCTATATAGGCTACTTGTTGAATTTTATTCATTCTTCAGCTGGAGTCGGATCGACAACGGCTGTTAACTGCCTCGTGATCCTCTTCCATGAAGCGTTTTTGTGAATGCCTCCTTCTTTTCCACTATGCTTTTGATCTCGACCTCCAAAAAATGTCTTTTTTTTTGGAAGAAGGTCTCTCCGTGGGTTGACCTCACCGGGGGAGACCTCTGGACCACAAACAATGGATTTCAGCCACCGCATTTATCAAGGTCCGATCATTCCTACGCTGGGATCGGTCAGATACGAACGTTTCATAAATCACACGTGGAGCCAATCGTAAGATCATTCCTGCGATCAGATGTGCTCTCATTTCCACCTTCGTTTGATAAATGTAGACCGGTGTGTTTTCCAGTCCACGACTCCAAGGTGGTCATTTTGAAGGCAAATGTTTTTGGAAATAAAAAAGAGGTAGACGTAAAATCCATCCGTTTCACTTTATTTAAACCCCTATTACTCAGTTCCAATGGTAGTTTGACAAATTCTGACTGATGGGGGGAAAAAGTCTGGGTTTCCCTGCTTAGGCAGCTGCCCCCACGACCCGACTGCGGATAAGCGGAAGAAAATGGATGGATGGATGGGGGGTCAGCTTTCGAGAGAGTCCTCAACCATGCCTGTATTCCAAATGGTTCAAGGACAGCTTTAAATTGACTTTGGGTATGCTTGTTTTGGTGTTTTCGGTGAAAAGTGATTCTGTGTATTGCAATGAAGCAGATTATATCTGGATTAAATCAATTTAGATTTATACTGAAGTTTATCTTTAAAATGCCTTGAGATTAATCTGACTTATTGTTTAGTAGGTGAGCGATAAAGTGAATGCCAGTCCCGCTCGACCATAAAAACGTAACCAAGGCAGCGATGCAACACAGAATTAACCCATAACAATATTAACAGTCAAATGAGGTGGCATTTAGTTGCCATCCCCATGACCCCATGACCATCTATTACCACTTTTAATGAGATACTGTACAGTTTAGTGTTTTAACATCCTTTTGTTCTTCCACAGTGTGAAGAACCATAAGAGAAACTCGATCATTAGTGACAGAGATTGTGGTGTAAATATGTGACCTTCACTGTAACGTCCTTCAAAGAGGACGTGATGCCAGTTGTATTATATGGATGAACTCACCCAGACGACCCAGCGCTCTTGCAGACCCCCAGCAAGGGTCTCTTTTCAGCAAAACTGTCCATCTTTAAAGGACCTGAAGAGAAAGAAGAGTCAACTGATGAGGCAGATGGCAAACAGAACTAAATGTACAGAACAAAGAGGGTCATTCTTTAACATGTCAGGCCTCTAGTTCTGGCCAGCCTCAAACCAACTGGCAGCCTACTACCAGCACACCAACGGTGCTGATTACGTTACTACTGCTGCTCTGTAATTCAGTCATGCTCACATTATATCTTTGATAAAAGGACATTTGAAAGGAAAATGCCTTTGTTTTTTCAAGAAAAAGATGGAGAAAAAAAACTGAATGCTGCAAAAGTGGATACCAGTAACAGTCCTGTTTGTTTTTGGGGTTTCGGGGTCAGATTACAGCATGCTATAAAAGCCAGCCAATGTTTAAAAAGTGAAGAGAAAACATGCTGCACTAAGTGGAGCGATCCAGTATTTTTCGTTAATTGTCTCATTTTTTGAAGTTAGAGGATGAGGAGGATTGAGGGGAATGGGGAACTTAGACTGAAGAAGATGTTACCCTTTAGAAGACTGTAATTTGAGGCTTTGCAGTAATCAGCCCAAGTTCCTGTGGTGTGGTGTGAGTGCCTTCCCTAGTAGACCTTAACACTCCCTAAAGGGCCCTTTCTTCTTTCAGGCTTCTGTCATCAGACATCTTTTCCAGTCCTGATCCTCAGCTCTAACAAAAATATGCCTATCTGAGACTCAGGGAAACGGCACATTTATAAAAACAACTTTCTGGGTTTAAATGCAACATTTAAAGAACAGGAAGATTTTTATGTGGATTCTAGTGTAAGAGACAGCAGCTGAAGCAGACTTCTACAGACGAAAGTGTAAATAACACAGCATGTTGTTACAAATACTGTTGAATTTAAAAAACACCATTTAAAAAACACAAAGACCTGCATCATATATTGTTATACATGTTTTTTTTACATTCCCTCAATAGCCATTTATTTTCAGCCAGGCACCGCTGGCTAATTTTCCAAGACAACAGAGGATCAGAGGTTGTAAACTCTAGGGAGGATGGGAACAAATGTATTCCTTTTAGAAAACTACTACTTCCTGTCTATTCCAGGAAAGGATAACCTTGCCTATTATAATCAACACCTATTTTCGGGGCTCTTTAAGTCCGCCCGTTTACAGCCTCCCATGCCAGAAAATTGGCTTTTTACTGGCTTACCACAGTGAAACACTGTTTGTGTCCTAGAAGATTGCAATCATGCCCCCCCCCCCCCCCCGCCAATACAATTCATATTTATTTTCTGCTGAGAGAATTACTTCCCTCATGTGTCAGACTATCTGCTGCTTCTTATTACTGTGGTTTGCTTTCATCCACTTCCAGTACTCTTCAAATGCTGCCATTGTGTGTTGTTGAAATCCGAAAAGGACCGGAACATGTAGGAGAACAAAAAGCTGTTTTTCACCAAAGCAAAATGCCACAGAGCAGTTTTTTACATCACTGACTGACACCTGGAGCGCTAAAATATAAACCTAGTGTCTAATCAGTGGAACAGTTAAACTGGCTGCACCACAGCTTCCCGGATAAAAACACTGCTACTAACTTTCTGGTTAGCTTTAGCATCCTAGCTAACCACATCTATATGAAAAAAACAACAAAACAACTGTCTCTCATATTTGTGGCTATTTGACAGAACTACATTTTAAAACCAATTAAATCTGTAATTAGGACAATTAATAAGAAAACCACATTTAGTCAAGTGTGTAGCTTGATGTGAAATCTAACTTAAGCCCTTCGGTCCTGATCACATCAGAAAACCACCTGAAAGGGCATCCCAAAGCAAAGATTGCCTCATCAATGATCAGGTCCATCTTCATGTTCTTGGTGTCTGGGAACATCTAGAGACCCCAGAGAATGGACCCCCAGTGTAAAAAAAATATTGTATCTGTTAATATTCCTGAGTACATTTCAATAAAACAGAAGAGAAAAGTTTTATTTTCCCCTTTATAACAGAGGCTAACGCCATGTTGACAGATGTAATTGATCACCTTCGGAAACTAGATCATTTCTAAACATTAGCACAGTAGGGTCTAAACTTTGAGCAACAGTTTGGGCTTTAGGGGATGTTAATAAATATCCCATCATTTATTCAATTTTTCACACATTTTTCAGAATAAAAACTAAGAAAATGTGAAACTAGACAGAATTGTCTGGAGTAAATCAAATCAAGCCCAACTATAATGTGAAACAGTCTTTAGTAAATAACACAAACCTAATCATTGATGACAAAGTAACACCTTCCAAATTAGGGGTGTAGATGTAGTGCCAGAGTAAAATGATGTTATAGCTGAGCTGGTTAAAATAAGTCCCAGTTTTAGCTTGTTATGCTCTAAACTAAACCAGTTGCAAGAAGACAATTAGAGCTAATCTAAGAAGTTTATTCTTAAATTCATCCTTTAAAGAGGAAGGTTTAACATAAATGTTGACTGCTTGCAGACAGGAGGAATCTACTGATTTATTTTTATTAAACCACTTTTCCCACCACTTCTGTATGTACAAAGAAAAGGTTTTACAGCGAATTTCTTCACTTGAGCAATGACCAAGAAGGACCTGAACTCAGATGTTTTCACGATGCAGCTCTCCAGATGTGGAAGCTGTTGTTTGCATTATGATTGTTTTCTATTTGATTGCATTTGTTATGTACAAAATAAAAACTGCATGACCGAACAGGTAACCAAGGCTCCGTTTAAATGTGGTTTGTAGTCACTGAGACACAATCATGAATATCTGGGTAAGAAATAATCATGTTTACATTTTATATTATCATGAAGATTAATCGCAGTTGGTGTTGATTTTCAATTTCCCATATTATTATTATTTAATAATAATAATAATAATAATAATAATAATTGAAGGGATGTCTTGGTGTAAATTTAGAAGAGTGGAACAGATATCGTTAACTTAACGCTGTGACTAACTAGACCAACCTTAAAGGTCCCATGTTATACAAAATTCATTTTCTAAAGGTTTCCTAACAGTCATAAGTGTCCTAATGGCCTGTATATGAGGCCCAAAAATGAGAAAATTCTGTCACCTCTCTCACTTACTCCACTTTTTAGCGAATGTGTGCTCAAACGGTTGAGTCTGAGATATTTCCCCTTGTGACCTCACGAAGGGAAATAACCCCTCTGGTTTACTCTTGGTCCTGTCTCTAAAACCAACCCTTAGTGTTGAACTTTTCCATTTTAATCCACTTTCTGCGCGAGGCCAGACGTGCTGTTTCTCTTTAAGAGATACAGCACGCAGAGCACATTCTGTAGCATCAGTAGAGACAGAACCGTGATCAAACTCAGCTTAGTAATTATAAAACAATATTCAATCCCAAGCTAGAAGAGTGAGCACTGAGTTTATCTAAGTTGGAATGTAAATGGAAGGTCTGATAGGCCCAACATGTCTACTTTTATCTGGTGTTGTTCAAGTTTGTTTTGGAGATGTGTTAAAATCTTTTTAAAACCTCATTGTGTTTTATTGCATTATTTATTCAACCAGTATTTGTACAGCAGTCCCGTAGAGGTTCACCTTATTTAGAAGAGAGGTCTGTTTTATACAGACAACAACAACAACAAACATACAGTTACACATTTGTGGGAACATTTATGCAGTGATGTTCCCCAAAATGTAAACAGAAATGATCTATACCATATAGGGTGCATGCGGGGTTGGTATAAAGTTGCTAGAATGAATTCATGTTGACAACACAGCGTCTGCAGAACAGCAGACTAACAGAAGACATTTTGTCCATATGAGTAAACATCAGTCTTCCACCTCGTCCAAGCAGACGTACATTACAAGCAGCAAATGTCCACCGATAACATGCATGCGTACCTGGATTATCCAGGAGCGCTCCAGTGAAGGAGTTGGAGCGTTTACCAACAGCAGAGTAAGAGCACAGTGAGTTTTCCAGCTGGGTTTTGGCAGCAGAGAGACTTTGGCTTCAAAGCCCCGCTTGCTCTGACTGAGAGCATGCCAACAGTAACTGTAGATTTACTTCAGCATTAGGATGAAGCAGCAAGGAGCACTCTTTCATTTTAATGATATAGCACCATTTAACGTGCCCACAACCCAAAGCTACATACGCTACACCGGAGAAAATTCACTTTTAAGTGTTGATGTTGGATGCTGAAATCAAGTTAACCAAAGTGTTTTTCCCCAGTAAAGACATTTTAGAAACATGTTAAAAGAAATTTCTGAGGACACATAAAAGATATAATGCCAAAAGCACATGCAGATATCTGCTGCGTGGGTCCTCAACCCTGCGTGGTTTAGGAAGATAAATCTAGTGTAAAAACTGCTGAAAGAACATTTGTGGGTTGCAGGTTATGTTGAGAGAAGGTGGAAAAAAATAGCTGCACATTAATCTCTTTCACTTACAACAAAACACATCGTGTTTATTAGATAATAACCATTCCAGTGATTAATTACATGTATACTGGGTTTAATGGGATGTTTTATTCTAATAATTTCCCTCTTGAGACTAATAATTTAGTCTCCAGAAGGGACATACATGTTCTTTCCCACTAACTGTAAAACACTCACACTCCTTTTATCCTGAAAACCAAAACAAGAAAATCATGTTTTAAAGAAGATCTTAGACTTCCTGATCATTCAGGTGTGACGTGTTAAGATGTAGCGTCAGCAGATTCACGTCGTGAAGGAGTTACTCACCGATATGAGGAGCTGGCAAAATGCGAGCGGTTCGGACGGGCCCATGACGTACGGAAAACAGCTCCTGGGCTTCTCCTGCCAGCTGAGAGAATTAGCAGCAGTTCAGTATCACATAAAACGTCCCAAACCCTCCCATCAGAAAAATATACACAATAAACCTAAACATATGTAAGACTCAACGGGGGTCCAACCTGACCCGCAGGATGAATCTGGTAAGTCAAGATATTATCTGTAATATTCGAATAAATTTTACTGTAATTCCTGATTTGTCCACGAAGTTTCTGTTTTTTCTGTTTAAATGTAAAACATTTCCAAGGCAGGGGGAAAACTTGTTCCATCTTTTACATCTTTCTGACTTAATAAATATGACTTATAAGAGTCAGATCAGATGGTCAGGATTACTACACGCGTGTAAGAATGTACATGTATGTACATTTAAAATAACATAAATTATAATGTCAAACACTAGATTCCAGATACCTGCAATTAAATGTTTGCTGATTTTGTAGATTCATGAGTAAATCAGTAAATATGTAAGATAAATAGGAATAAATAAATTCATATGAAAATAATATATCCAATAAAATAATTGTATAAGTAAAAACTGTCCAATTTTAAAATGATCTTTTACATATAAATTAAATGTATATTATCAACAAATATCTAAAATAATTTAGATAAATAAAATGCATTAAATATGTGAAATATGAAAATAATGAACTGAGGCAAAACAGAGTTGAACCTGGACTTATTTTTTCCAGAAATTCCACTTGTTCATAATGTTTTCTAAAAGGATAGTACTTTAAATGTAAACATTTTGATGCTTTTCTTTCACTAAAATAAAGAGGAAAAGTGGTGTTTTCATTATTTACAGGTTATTATGCTGTTATTTCACTGGTCCGGTCCACTGGAGACCAGATGCTGCTGCATGTGGCCCCTGAACTAGAACGAGTTTGACTCTGCTGTATTCAGGCATCAGGCTTTCCAGAGCTGTTGTCCCCATGAACTACTCTATCTATGAGCATTGATCCTTAAGGAAAAGTTTCCACAGTTTTTCACAGTGACAGTGTGAGATGGAGATATGATGGTTGAAGATTCAGCCAAACCATTTACCAAAAAGTTTACCAGGCATAAAACTGGCATGAAACACAACTGAGCCAGAAACAAGAAGTGGTGGAAGCAGGCTGATGCCAAACAGGCAGCACACAAACATATCTCCGTTCCGAGCTGAAAGTCAGGGTAGGAAACAAGCTAACAAGTACTACAACTGGTCTAAAATCCCCTAAATATGATTCTAGTTGTATTATTATTATTCTGTGATGATAAAAGAAAAGTGGCTGAATGTTTCTAATCATTAACCTTTAGGATGAGATGCTATAAAGCGTGTTTCAGATGGACCAACCCAAATCTTTCTGTCTACGTTTAGAACCAATCCAGGGTAGAAATTTATCTTGGGGGTGTGTTACACTCTCATTTATAAGCATATCTGATGCCAGTCTGGACTGAAACCTGTTAAAATGAAGTCCAGTCAGCCATCTTTCACTAACTGTCTTTGTTTTCTCTCCCCAGCTTCACTGGAAATAATGTAAAACACAGACGACCGTACCAGAGCACAGCAGCAGTGTTACTCACAAATATGACATTTTTAGTAAGGAATTAGAAGAAATGCTTCTGGGATGGAAAACCATTCTTTTGATATCACAGTGGGCTGCAAACCTGAAAGTGGGCTGGGCGATATATCGAGTTTACGCGACGTAACCCGAGCATATATAAAATGGCTATATACTTCATGTATAAACTATTGCAGCAGCGTTTGAAACGTGTGTGTTTCTTCGTAGATGTCAACATGAGAATAAGATAAAAAGAAAAAGATCAGGCTGTTCAGTTTTTATAATAAAAGTAAAACTAAAAGACCTCTTCCAGAGGAAAGAGAGCTTTAAATTACTTCTGTTGTGATCTGGTGCAAAATAGAAAAAAAAACATAATAGTTGAATATAAAATAACTGAATGAAAAAAATACAAACTATATTAATAATTATAGAAAATAAACTTGATCTTCTAGGGTTGATGCTGGTGTGTAACATAATGTTTGGGGAAACACTGGCTTATATTTGTTTATGAGAGCAGGTCCCCGGTTCAGAATAAAAAGTTTGTTGAAAGAGAAAAATCAGAATGGAGTTAAATTTAGCAGCGTTTACTTAAATCCTACCGGTGTCTTTATAATGATGAATTAATCATTTACACACTGAGATTGCAAAACATCAAGATACATATCGTGTATCGGGATAATGCAAAAAAACCTTTGGGATCTCAGTTATAGGCCATATCGCCCAGCTCCACCTGAAAGATTAATATGTATTTGAAATGTAGAGACAGGAAAGGAATGATTGGGACACAGTTTGATGGTGAACACTAGATGTCCTGTAAGAACTCGTCATCTGGCCGGACTGATCAAACACATGCATCCACGCAGACTTTATAAATTACTTTTAAGGATAAATATTAAAGGAGACCATAATAAAGCGGATTTTAAAGTTTGCTGCATTACTGCTCTTTTTATTACAAATACAGGAAGTACAGGCAGAGTGTAAAGCACTTTATTCGACGTCTGTGCGTGAGCACTGGGTCCAGATTAGGCTTTATGCCTCCACATGTGATGCCTGAATATCAGGTCAGTGGCCTGTGTGGATGTTGGCAGTGTCTGGCGTGGGTAACGGCACATTGTTCTAAGTGCAGAATGCCCCACTTTTCTTGTTCTTTTATACGTTAAAGTACAGCGAAACCTCCATTATCACTTTACTCGTGCTTTAATCTGTTTGTTTTAAATCTTTAAACCCATCTGAGGATGATCGCTCTTTTGTGCAATTAGTAGCCTTTTCAAAGTGACGGATTTGGAGCTGTCTTTTTATTCAAAGTGCTTGAGGCCCAGCAGTGGTAGATTAACACAGGAGACACGACGATATGAGCCGTGATGGTTGGAATAAAAGGATGCAGGCAGCACAGTAGGATTCCTGTGCAGGCAAATGGACCTGCAAGGGAGAATAATGGAATTTGCTGGATTAAAATGAGAAGGGGTGGGCTGGATGTTAATGCGCAGGGTTATTGTGCATTACCCCACAGCTCATCCTCGCCTTACACGGCTCTGTGTGACATCCTCTGCCATCAACAACATTCCCAGCATTACATTAGTGGCACAGAGTGTGCAATATGCTAAATTGCTTTTTCAAAGTTGCTTTCCCTGCTTACACGCATTCATTATTTTCATTTAATTTGTGGTTCGGCTGTTTTTGTGGAATCACAGTGTCTGCTTTTCTGTTCTAATCTCGCAAATACAATGCCATAAGCTGTTAACAGATATCTGGGCCATATTCACAAGTGATGACTAACACAGTGCTGGACATATTGGAGGTTTGGAGGGAGCATGTGCTTCAAGATAGTAACAAGTGCTTGGTGGCACTAAAACTATGAGACGTGGCATGATGCAGCATTGAATGTATGCAGTGCAAAGCTGCAGAACAAACTGAAAATAACTTGCATGAACACTCACTCAAGCTGACCTCAGAACATCCGACTTTTAGCTAGTAAAACTAAAAAACTCTAAAGAGCATATTTTGCAACAGAAAAATAGAAATAAATAAATTATTTTCACATTTCTATGCCAAATCTGTACACGTTACTATTCATCTTCCAGGTTCCACGAAGGTTAAAGTCCCGCCTGACATCTAGCCGAAACGCGACAGATCAAAATACAGTAAAATAGCTATTACCAAAACTAAAGTAAAACTTTCTTTGGAAGGAAACAAACTCAAAATTATTATAACATAAATAACAATCTGACCAAATCTGCTTAAAATGTCTTCACAGTGGTTTGTACATCAGTGTCTGTACTAAAACCAGATTAATCCTAATCCTTGGGTCCTCCTCAGATTTACTACCCTCTGCCCTTTGCTGACCTGGTGACCTTTGTGGCCGAAAATGTACACGCACAAACAAACTGCTATAAGTATCATCAATCTTTAAAATTTTTCAGATTTTATTTTTTCATAAATCACTTAACAGCTTCAGACTTTCTCAAAACTACATCATTTTTAGGATTTGGAGCGTTTAAATGCCGCTTTGATTATTTGAATTATTAATGATTCATTAAAACACACACACACACACAGAGAGAGAGAGAGAGAGAGAGAGAAGATGAATGATTTCCCATATAGCAAATATCAGGGGGATGGGTCTTTGAACATGTCAAAGATTAGCAGCAGAATTTATCTGATGTCATTAGTATAGTTTGTGTAGTATTATAGTCATTTGTGTAGTATCAGATACTCCTTTTGGGAACCTTTATGGCCAAAAATGTCCCATTGACATCCATTAAAATGGCATATTTTAATCTCACTGTCACTGGCAGTTTAAAACCATTCATTTAAAAGAAAATTTGTGATAATTGACATTTTTACTGGATTCCACCAGATTCAGCTTTTTCCCACTGCATGCAGATACAGGAAATTATGGTATTTTTGCCAGATATATTTTGGAACAGGGGGACCACCCGGGGGCGCTAAGAATGATTTGTTTGTGTCTGTGAAATCATGACTGATTAATAAAATGTCGATTAGATGAATCTTGGTACCCCTTGGTAGTCCCACAGAAAGAAATATTGATGCTAGATGATTTTATAGCGGACATTTTTGGCCACCAAGGTCACTGGAGGCTGTATAATGCATTAGAAAGTATGAATGAAAAACAAAAACTTGACTAAAAAGTAGAGTTATTGCAAAAATTCATGCCACTACCTGTAACACAGCCAAAATAACCACAAATAAGAGGTTTCCTGTGGGTCACGTTTATGCTGTGCTGACTTTCCAGGTGCTCCTCTAAGCAAGTTTTATTTAGCTGGGCTGAGGTACAAATGGGTCACAAACCTTTGCCGTGGTAGTTTTTCAGCAGGACCTGGTCTAATGTGGTCTGGGTCCACAAAAAGGAGTAGACTCGCCCTTTTTTAATATCACAGATTAGAAGCTAACCTCATCAACGTCAGGCTACGTCTGAATATTTATTCATCCACCTTCATAGACTGAGCTGAAAAACTAAACAGCCTGATGTTACTTAACTTGTTTAAACGAGTCATTTCAGACTGTTCATCGTCGCACGCTCACAATTCTGGTCCACCTCGTTATGCAAACAGGTATGCACATCAGGGACAAAGAGCATGTCTGAGCAAATATGTGGCATAAGTAACAGGTAATAACTGGGCTCCACAAGCTTACCACCCCAGAAACAAAACTGAGGTATTGACATTTCCAGCTACAGTATTCATCAACATCTCTGTTCCATCGTATCTACAGAGCCGATGGCGTAGATCCAAACTGTGGCTGGATCTTAACCACACCTTATCCAAGGCCCCACTCAACTTCTAATTGGTTAGTAAAGCTTTTGAGAGCGAAGCAGTGTTCCTCATACCACCTGTAGATGATCTCAACGTGACAACATCAGCACACACATTTTTCACCGCTAAAGCTCCACAGGCCGGGGACCCGGCACGGTGCTGGAATACTTTAAGCCCTGCTGAGGATCTGCATATCTGGGCCTTTTGGCTACATGGTTACAACATGTTTCTGTTCTGTAAACCAAGGTTTTTGGTTATGTCTGGTTGTTAGTTTATTTTTGATTATCTTTAGTTTTCCAGGTTGGCCTTGTAGTGGACAGCAGCCATTTTGCTTTCCTTGGGGGTAATTTTCTCCTGTGTATGTTGTAGTTATTTTTAGTTAAGGTTGTTCTGTTTGTTATGTTGGCCTTGGCTCTCCCTTACGCTATTGGTCATTCTGTATTTAAACTGCCATACAAACATGTCTCCTCATTAGCATCTTCTGGAGTTGTGTTGCTCCCTTATTCCCCTGAATCCTCCTCATGTACGAATCATTGATAAAAATGCCTGAGGAGGGTAACATGTCAGAGGTTTATTGAGCTCCAGGTACCAACACATTTACTGACGTCTTGTTTCACCTCAACACATATGCAGACAGACAATTAGTGGAAGACAGTCTGCGTCTTATCAGGCAGGAGTGGATGACACCTCCTCAGCGTCAGGCGACAATAATCTACATCACCTAAACACGTCTGTCAACATCCATGCAACAAGTCAGACCCCATCTATGAGAGCGTGGAAGTGTTCATACAGTGCTGGGCCATTACAGAGGGTGTTGACCTAAAAACTGTCACAAACACTTCACAGCCACTCCACATCTACAGACTCAGGCACCTTGGGTGCTTACTTTAAAAAAGCCCAACCCTGAAACATCCTGTAAACTTTGAAAAGTGAAAGAAAAACAACGTCGACTCAAACTGGAAGCCAAGGAGATGCACAAAGCTGATATTTTTACTGGGTGTGTGTAGCGTGGCAAAAACAGCTGTACAGTTCTGGTCCACCATAATAACTGCTGCAGAAAATCTGCTAGCAGCACAAGAGTTGCCACATCACAGCATCCAATGTGTGTGATCATGGATAAAGCAAGCGCATGTCGTCCTATCCGCGGCCTGTGGATGTTTATAAAGAGACTGATTAAGGACTTTGGAGTGTTTAGATCTCACAGGATGTATGTGAAGTTTGCATGTTTCAGTGACAGTCTCTACATGAAAGGCGATACTTGGTGAAAGAAACCTCCACAGTGTTGTGGGTAATTTGTTAGGTTACAGAGCTGACAAAATCTTTTAATGATTTTCCAAGAGTGACTCACAACAGAGGTCAAAATAGCTCGCCTATTCTGCTGGCGAGGCCTCTGGAGCATAACACTGGCCAAGTCAGAAGAACAAGGCTGAACAGAGAAAATACATTTCAACAAGTAGCCTGTAAAAATAAAATAAATACTCTGCAGTGACTGACATTTAACTTGGCTTTATCTCTATATATTCAAAAAAGAAAGATTTCCCCGTCTGTGGGCTGTTGCTGACCTGTAAAGCAGAGGTCAAGTTAACTATTTCATTGCTAACATTAGCATCACTCTAATAAAAAGGTCTCCATCTAGTGGCAACCTCTCAAACTGCATAAGCTTAAAACTTAAAAGTAGGCAGCAGTCTTCGTTTGAACGTGACAAAATCCAAGTTATTTACAAACACTTTGTGGCAAGTTAAAGAGGCTCAACTCAGACACTAACTACCAACAACACAGTAAGGAAAGCCCTGCTGACTACTTCTACACCTATAACAATAAATGTTCTGCTTCAGTTCTCGTCAGGGTTGTAGTTATATGGTGCTGAATTTCAAAGACTTTTTATCACTACTTTAAGTTTTGATTATTTGTGCCTTCTCTCTAGTTAGGAGGTCAATTTTAACTATTTACTTATTTGTGGAACAACCCTAAGAAAGTAGGCTACTGCTGGTGTTTGAATCCAAAACATGGTCAACGCTCCCACCTAGTGGACAAAGAGCTGCACTGCGTTGCAGTTCTCATCACAAGAACCATGAGCTGAGAAAGGACTGGGATTACTGGTAAATAAATCTGATCTTTAAAACAACAAAATATTGGCATGTTTTGCTGTTTACCAGTGTTAGATTGGATTATTTTATGTCTCACTTTCCTTTTTAAAACTTATTAGATTATTTTCTTTTTATTAGTCTCATTTGTAATGTTGCCTTATTAGTTTATTAGTTATTTCTAGGTGCTTATGACGTGTAATGAGTCAGTCTATTCTAAACCGTTACTAATGATCACTCTAATGACCACAGAATCAAAAATACACACTGACAGCTTACCTCTGAAAAAGTAGAAGAAACATTTTCTTTAACACATTGCAGGTAAAATGTGAAACAAAGACTACAAAATTTACATTTATACTTAATATTAAATATTTTTACAACAGTGGAAAAGTGGAAGAGTTAAACACAGAGTAGAAAAAAATGATAAACATATGACATATTCTCTACGTATTCAAGAAAGATATCAGATACAGGGCTGCATACGAACTTCCTGCAGTGCTTGCACTGGTGAACTGAACTATTAACGTAGCTGCACCATCATTTCCCCCCGCTGCTCTCAGCACCACATTTATTTAAGTCACAAACACCCACAAACATTCAGTTTGTTTTGTTTTATCTTTTCAAAGAATACATGGCAGTTTCTCCTGCTAGTAGCTTGTCAGCCATGATTGATATTTTCTTCATGGATGGTCTCCAGGATGGTGTCCAGGAAAGCGTCCAGTTGCAGCTCAGACACTCGGGGAAAGTCTGATGGAGGCTGCTCTGGTTTTCTGGTCACGTTTATCAGCCAGTATATTCCAGTCCTAGTTTGTGTGCTCGGACAGTCCGGTTAGTTTGGGAAGGTTTGAACGAGCAACAGAACTTAAAAGGTCCACTTACAAACTAATCAAAGCTCTCAGTCAACTTTAGGAGAGCCAAACGTAGGAAGCAGACTACAACACAATGGCACTGCCCTGAGTCACCAGCTCTGGTACAGAAGGGAACACGTTATTTAAAAGGTCCGGTTTGTTTGATTAGTGCAGTGTGAAAGCAAACTCAGATCAGAGGAACGCTGCAACCTTAAACTGAACCGGGATCCCAACCTTCCCGTAGCGGACTGTTAGCTGTGAAGCATGTCAAGTGTTTCTGTTGGCCTCCAATCTTCTGCTGAACTTCTGGAGGAGACCCGATCAGCATCAGTTCAAGTGACGTCACACAGACGGGGGGCAGCGGAGGTCAAAATCCATTCAACTCTCATCCAGCTTCTTTCATTCATTTGGCTCAGAGACCGTGAAAAACTGGAGATAATAGAAAACAACCACAGATGAGCCAAGTCTACGATATTCCAGGTTTTACAGCTGATTCCAGTTTCTGTGATTCTCATACCACGAGACGGTGTATAGTTGTTGATTAGAGCCAATCAGAGGAGAAGAACCAACCCTCCACTGCCTTTTAATTGGCTATTTATCACAGCGTCATCCTTGTCTGAGCTCGGGTGAGCAGGGAACGAACACAAACACACTCCAGTCCTCGACGCAGCAGTACGACCAAGAAACAAACGGTAGTCACTCTCGACAAACTTTGGTCACACTTAGAGCCCTGTATCATTATTATCATTATTTTTATTATTATTACACTTGTTATTAACAAATGATTTTTATACTGGTGAAATTATCGGGGCAGTTTCAGCACTTTGACCTCATTAAAGTCAAAGCGTTCATTTGTCGATTCATTTTTAATTTCTATAATATTCTTTTTCTGAGGTTTGGATGAGATGATTGCTGCAGGAACCACTTTGTTTTGACTTCCACTGCACGGACACGTGTTTTAATTCAGTCTTCAAGGAAATTCAGGAGTTAAATTTTATTATTTCATGAATTTTGCAAACACATTGTGACCCTGAGGAAGCAAACTATGACACTTGATAGGAAACAGTGTTTATTTATTTAATCTGCTTTTTAGGGGGGTGGTTTTTTATGTGTGTGGAAATATACATTTTCTTGTTGTTGACATTTCTACTTTTCTTTATCGTTTCCTCGCTGTTTTTCTAAAGCCAGCATGTCTGGACAGCTCCACTGAATTCAAGTTAAGGAATAGATTTAAGCAGAATCTGACCTTTGAACTCAGGAAGGATGTCATGTTGACATTATGCAATCATGAAATCAATTCCAAATACAAATCATCCACATGGCAAGGAAAAAAAAGGAATAGTTCACTAGCTTCACTGAACCTTTCAAGCTGGTAACAGTGGCTGATGATGATGCGTCACCAACCATAAAAAAGGACATTTCAACAGTTTTTTGTTAAAGGCACAAAGTAAAGTTGGTTCTTACTTCATGAAAAAATTTCAATATTTTCAAGACTACATAAAATAAGAAAAAAACCTATAGAAAAATCTTGCTCTCTGGGAAAGTAACGGACTACGTTTGCAGCATAAGATGCATCAAATATTTCCACTTACATTTATTTAATGCTGGCAGGGGTAATGTTAGAGAAGCAGCGGAGTGGGCTGAGTGAGTTATGTGCTTACAGAAACGCTCCAGATCTGCATCCCATCAGCGTAGCCGAGCATGAGGCAGAGAGGAGGGTCGGACGTGCCGCTGTGCATCTCCATAAACTCCGGGTTGCGGGCGGTGTCTGAAAACACAACATGAAACAGTAAACACATGTTTGACAACCTTCAGCTAAACTAAAGATCTACAAAGTGTATCTGTCACATCGATGTGTCAAACCCAAAACCGATGACATGAGGCTTCGTTTGCACTGTTAATAGACTTTATTGATTAACCCACCATGTTCTTCTCATTTGTACAGAAGTATGTGGATGTATAATTATTTTAAATTGTATCACCTCTACATAAAAGCATGAATTCTCTAATGTACCATCAAAACCAAACACTTGGAGGGACTGTGCAGCTGAAACACACATCCATGTGTGATGTGACATATTTGATATTTTCTAGTTTCTAGTTTAAAGCTGAGGCTTTGTCTACTTCACGAAATTGCTGCGAAGGATGAAAATACTGCCTCTGTACATCTCATCTATGTCCTGTATACACTGCCTCAGCACGGAGGCAGAATGACCCCCTCTGGTGGTTCTGCTGTTAGAGTCAGGTACGACTGCTGTGAGGAATGTGGAAAACGACCACGGAGCCACAGTCGCCCCACAGATGGTGACTGGTGACTAAAAATGTTCTGACATGACCATCGGTTTACAGACTCACCGTTGATGTCAGCTTTTTCAAACCGAACCCATATGATTTTCTCTTTTTCATCCGTGGGTGGAGCCCCAGTGTACGCCTGTAGTTTAGAAACAAGGAAAAATACAACAACGAATGAGCAACATGAATTTCCACAACTGATACATCACATCTAGTTTAACATTAAGAAGACATTTTTATTTGAAAGCAAGACAAAAAAAGGTAAAATAAGAAATGGAAAAAATACTAGAATTACTTATTAAATGAACACTGGAGGGTCATTTGCACAGAACTTTACCAGCATGGTTTCTTATCATTGTTCAGATACCAGTTTAAAGCAAACTTATTCAAGCTCCTTTAATTCATTCATCCATTTTCTATAGTGCTTAGGGTCACTCAGGGTCACAGGAAAGCTGGAGCGTATTCCAGCAATTAACAGGGTAAAAGGCAGGGTCCACCCTGGACAGTCGCCAGTCCATCGCAGGACACCAGGACACAGAGAGACAAACAACCACTCACACTCACTCCTGGGGGAAATATAGAGTGACCCGTGAATTTGGAGAACCCATGTATACACATTGAGAACATGCAAATTCCACAAAAAGGCCACTATTTGAACCTCCCCCCAAACGAAAGTGAGAGAAAGAAAGTGTTTTGCTGCTCTGCCTTATATTCTGTATGTATTGTTTTAAAGGGACAATTTTGTCATGTTTTAGTGTAAGTATACCCAAGTAGCCATTCAAAAGGGTCGTGTTTCATTTGCTCTGTGCATGGTCTACAGCTGCACTAATTCCTCATCACAGCAGCGTGACTGAGTGATGAATGAATGAATCAAAACCTACCTGGGGGACTACATCCTGCAGGAAGGTCACAACGCTTTCCATGTACGACTGCTCTCTGTAACAACAAGAAGCTCTTGTCAAAGAATGTACTGATAATTGGGCTGTAACCAATATTCTACAAGAGTTCACTTTTAATAAGATTTAACGAAAATAAAAAGCATGTTCCTGCTCTTACGTTGCAGCCTGTGCTCGCACCAAAACTCCTCCAGCACAGCGACTCGGCCTGCGTGGAGAGTCCGATGCCATTTTTCTCCCACTTTTATCCTAAAAAAAAACACCAAAAAAACAGTAGAAAATGATGGCAATGTTTGTATTTGTACCAACTTTCACTGGAAAAAATGGCAGGATGTAAAAATGAGCATGACAGCAGCTCAGAAAAGCCAGTAAGCTTGAGGTTTCACATCCATAATTCAGTTCAAAACAAACACAACCAAAAAAATAAAAACAAAAATGTAACTTGGAGGGGAAACCTAGAGTTTCCACACCTACACTAACATACACAGGCCAGCTGCCATAGACCAGCACAGCGGCACTTCAGTTAAAACACAGAGAAGCGTGATTTATTTTTTGGGTAAAAATGTCTTGACACCACTTTATCTTCATAACGCACATGATGATACGGGTTTTGGTAATACAAAATACATACAAAATCAAGTCCTGGGTCTCATTCACCAAGTTCTTCTTAAATTTGTTCTTAAGTTTTTTACAGAAACCTTCCGTTAGATTCATGAACGTGTTCGTAGAGCGTGGAAATGTTCGTATCTTTCCTCTTAGATTGGTGAATACCAGTCTCTTGCAAGTTGAAAGGACGGACCAGTCAGCCCTACTTTGCAGGCCAAAAAATGTCCAAAAAAGGTCAATATTTCCGGACCGTGTGCAAACAGACACAGACAGCGGTGAGCCAGACAAGGAAACGTAACAAACATAAGGACAAAAGGATGAATGAAAACAAATATAATAATGGTGTGTAAGGATATTCCTCATTTTTAAAGCTTTTGCTTAATTATAAATAATCACATGGTGAGCTTCAAATCATATAAAATGACTTTATATAGAAACAGCTCATTATTACTCCTGAACTTGGACAGTTGAAAATAAAATTGAATTATAAAAGACACCCTTGCAGTAAATTTTAAGTAAGTCACAGGTGACCTGGACATGTAGGGAGTAATTTTCTTGTGGTTGAGGGAACAGATCTAGCGTGTGTGAAGTCTTTTACACCAGTGGTGTTAGAGGAAGACCGGTAATAGAATTAGATCCATCTTGACTGTGACTTGCTCTTGAATGAATGAAAAATTTGTTTGATTTTCCCCTGATGGAATTTATAATGTTTTGACATAATCTGTAATAGCTTGCTATTTATCTCAAATAACAAAATGCTTTGTAAAAGTTGTTAAAACATATGACTAAAACATTACTGGAGTTTTATTACTGTATTTTATGAACAGCAGAAAATAACACAAATGCTGATTTTGTTTAAACGCGTCGGCTTTCAGATGTCCATAAGAGTTCTCCTGTGTGTTCAAAGCAGCAAAAACTGCTTCATTTTCATTTCCTAAATGTCAGGGACAAGACCGAGACACCCAGAAAGTGGCAAGCGCACCACTCCCTCAGCATGAAAGAGGTCAACTGTAAGGTACCCAAATGCTTACTGATATGTCTCCTATCAAAGCAGCCACACTACTGATCATGGCAGCTTTCCAGTTAGGTAGAGCAGTTTTAATTTCATCTGATTTCTAAAAAACGAGCTGGTATGAGCAACAGATATTCCCACAGATTAGACTGCATAAAGCTGATTTCTTTATAAAGACTGCAACCACCATGAAAGAGAAATATGTTGTAATATGTTTTTGAAGATGTGGCTGCAAAACTCTCATTAAAGATGTTATTCGTGAATTCAGCCATCTAGTAAACCTTCAAGCTGTGTGTATCTTCAAGCATTTAACAATCATCTACTGAGGCTAACAAGACAAGTAGGAACATGACATAATACATGGACGTATTAGCCGCACGCACATGCAACAATGTCAACAACAGGGAGACAGGGCTACATACAGATAACGGTGCCTCTAGAGATGAGCTGGAGGAAACCACACTGACAGCCTTGATTATCTCAGCTTCTGATACAATTATGCAGCATTTTCTCCGCAAGTATGTACCACTACCAACCATCGAACCCATACGGGTATCGGCTGTGACAACTGTCAACACAACACAGCTACTTGCTAACGCTAAAGTTACATTGATAGATGGGACCCAGCAGCTAACACAGCTAGCTGGCTAGCTAGCTGATAAATTTCCCCGTTAGTATCAAAACGACATAAGTGGCAGACTGAAGTAGGACATGAGTGACGTTTCAACGTGATGTTTAAAGCAATTGAAATTACTGACCGAAATTATGAAATCTGACTGCTTCCTTGAGTACGGACTTGTGATGGTCTGAAGAGCTCTTAACAACAGTCAAAACACAGACTAAATTTGCGGAAATACGTTGTGCAATTAGAAGCCAATCAGAGCAAAGGAGGGGCGTCCTTTATCCAATCAAGTAACAGTAGGAGCGGAAGTTGAAGATTTTTGTTTTGTTTTGTTTGTTTTTTGTTTTTGTTTTTTTTGTGCGTGTGTTTTTCTTTTAGTAATAAACACATATCAATACTACGGAAGCGTATTGCATTCACTTAAAAGAAAAGCTGTTTTTCTGAATTAATGAGATAAGTTTTCAAAGAAAAAAGAAGCTCTGTTTTTTTTTTTTTTAATTCAGATAAGTTTTTGTTTAAAAAATAAAATAAACAACTTTCATGCCATGAGTACTGCTAGCCAGACTCACGTGCTGGAAGTATCAACAAATAACTAGGCCAAGGTACAGACATGGACAAACTTGTTAGTACCCTTTAGTTAATGAAAGAAAACCTCACAATGGTCACAGAAAAATCTTGAATCTGACAAGAGTAATAATAAATAAAAATTGTATGAAATTTAACCAATGAAAGTCATACATTGTTTTTCAACCATGCTTCAACAGAATTATTTAAAAAATAAACTCATGAAACAGGCCTGGACATAAATGATGGTACCCTTAGAAAATTAGAGATGTGACGTTCATGAACGAATCGATTCTTTTGAACGACTCTTTTAAATTAAGGATGGGAACCGATTCACAGCTGCGAGGCGTTCATTTGTGAGCCATTCTGAGTGTCAAATTTTTGACACTGCCTTTATCAAATCAAATCAAACTTTATTTGTAAAGCACTTTTCATGCCATAGGCAACACAAAGTTCTTTACATGATTAAAAA
>JBAFTA010000010.1:2623302-2634195 GCA_036919975.1 Melanotaenia parkinsoni
CTTTCTAGAACATGACGATGAGTTCACTGGACTCCAACGGCCTCCACAGCCACCAGATCTCAGTCCAGTAGAGCAGCAGTGTTGTTTTCGTCAACAATGACGATGACAAATTTATTTGCTGATGAACCTTTTTTTCATGACGATAACGAGACGGTGACGAGCTAAAAATGGCTCTCTGATGACGAAAACATGATGAGACGTTTGTGAGATTTTATTGACTAGACGAGATGAAAATATTTAAGGGCTGATTGTCCGACATTAAAATTGCACATTTCTGCCTGTTGTGAGCGCGATCTGTCAGTCAGCAATGCTGCTGCACCTTGGCCACGCCCACCACCAGACGTGTAGCGCACACAGACAAGTAGTTTATCAATCATAGATAAATCAAGGCAGCTTGGATGAAGGGGTTTGGCGTTTGGAAGCGACGAACAATATATGGACATATTTTAACTGTAATCCATGATAATTTCACTGGCAGACCAGGTCAAGTTGAGCATGTGTTTCTCATCTTTTGCTCATATTTTGGGCATGTGTATGTCCCGGGTGGAGTAATTGATTTCACAGTTAACACTTTATCTGTGCAAAGCAGAACCCTAAGTAGATCAGAAAGTATTTGCTGTTGGTTGGGAAACCTTCTAAGTCTAAAACCATTCCTTTTAATTTGGTTATTATTGATGAAAATAACCAAACAACAAGCTCACAATGTGTTGCTATATGTTGAACTTATAGATCTGCTATTTTCTTGTGTGACATGTTTGTATGATGAAGTATCATCAATTCATGAAAGAAGCTGAAATATAGAAATAAATGGTTTCTGTCTGATAGCAGTTAAGAAGCACGGCAGCATTTCATCCCTGTTGGTGGGAAAGTCTCGGCTGAAGCTGTCAGTCTGGTAAAGGATCTGGTTATTATGTAAAAGCATTAAAGTTAACTTGTGTTATGAATTGCAATAATTGTTATAACCTGTCAACCTAGATTCCATTTGTATGATTGACCTAAATTAATTTGCTACAAGACTAATACTTCTTTTTTTTTGACTAAAATTAGACTAAATCTGGACTAAAACTATCAAACTTGTGACTAAAACTAGTAAGCCTTTTCCTCCTGAAGACTAAAACTAAGACTAAAACTGAGATGTCCCCAGAAACAACACTGTAGAGCAGCTAGGGGATGCAGTGGAACAGGAGAATCTCATCATGGAGTCTAAGCTTTATTTTCCCTAACTTTATACAAACTATGTAAGTTTATTTTTTCTTTCCCATTCTTTCTATAAAAAAAAGAATGTGTCTAAATTCATTCTGTAAATAGAGGAAAATGAGCAGAAATTATGTCTCAATAGTCTCAATAGCATCAATATTATCACATTTATCTTTGATAAAATGAAAAGATTGGAACAAAATGATAATAAACTATGTGATTTTCGAACAATAAATATACATAAACACACAATACCAACATTTGATGCAGCCATGTTGATTCCATCATGGTTCCATGTTGCCTGAAGGCAGATATGCAATTTACCATAAAGCTATGTTATTGCCTTAGAACACAACAGTTGTATTTGAAGAAGTTTTCATTAATTAATTAGTAAATAAGTTGCATTACTCTTTCTGTTTACTCTCCTCAGAGTTTGAATATGTTTTTCCATGCATAATAAGACAGGAAATTACGTTTTTAGGCCCATTAACAAAGCTTTTTTCTTTTAAAAACTATGCCAAAAATGGTTTTTCTATGGCTTCCTGAGAGTTATTTGAAAAATTAAAGCTTTGCTGTTGGTTCCCCATGGTCCTCCTTTTTGTAGTATTACATCATCCAAAGGGATCAATCGCTATAAAACTTTGAACTTTGAATCTAGTCCAAATGTTGCTATGATGTTGACCATTTACATGTCTAAAATCTCTTTTCATTAACAAACACTCAGTGGAGAAAAACGTTTGCTGGACCAGCCATAAAGTAAAAGTGCTGTAATGTAAAATCATCTCTTCAACCACCATAACAATATCAGCCGTACTGTATTTATAACAACATCTGAAGGTGTTCAACACTGATCTTTTGATTTTTAATGTCTCTTTTACACCATTATACACCGTGGATGAACATGAGAAGCTCACCTGCAGTTTAATTTATGCTAAGTTCCCTAGCCTGGTACAGCTTAAAGTACCTGTGTCTGTCGAGGTCATCTTTAAGGAATGCAGAGTGGTCATAGTTCACCTGCTCTCTCCATTGTAAGATCTTCATTATAGTACATGGTATGTTTGTAGCAACTGGTTCAATAATAATGGATTCACTTGTTACTGCTAATAACTTGCAATGAAGTGCTGATTCAGCACACATCTCCCTTTTTCACACCCACACACATTTCTGTGCTTTCCTTTTAGCTGTACACAGGTCAGTTAGCACCATATGGCAGGAGACATAATTAGCGTTTAATCGGCTTGATGTTTTGACTGCAGTTGTTTCACAGTTCACTAGCTGTTTGGGTTAGCGTAGCTGCTAGCTAGTTACCCCCCATGGGGTAGCAGGTGAGCATGCCAACAGGGTGCCGTCTGCTCAGGTGGGTAAACACACAACCACCAACACATGGACACATGTTAGAATGGCTGCAGGATGGTGACCCACCCGCAGGTGTAACGTCACCTCAACCATGACCAGCCCATTATTAACCATCAGTTCTGCCAGAGTTCATACATGCTAAATATGTTCAAATATAAAACAGTGGTTCCTTTTATTAGCTGTGAAAACAAATGCATCTAAAAACACACATACACACACTCTTGTCTTTCATCAGTGTCTCACCCATCAGACCACCTGGATCCAAGAAAGTTGGAAATCTGACTATGGAGAGGATATGGTTTATATAATTTTATAATTTTTAAAATTATATAATTTTCTGTAATTTTAAGGTATCAAATTTAGCAACTGTTTGTATGAAGTATATTTTATATTTGACGTGACTGAAATGATTTGGAAACCAAATAATTGCATTAAGAGTGTATTAAAACTACCTTACCTTTATTTTAGATATGCTTCTCATTACTTACAATGTTTACACCTTATTCTGGTTTATTTTTAATCATGTTGCTACCTGTTTACGTACTGTAAACCTTGCAGGCAGCGGTGCTGCCTTTAGCACTGTTAGCAACATCTGATAGGCAGATGGGTCCTTTCTGTTTCTTGACACTATCGATAACCAATATGTATTTCAGATTTATTGATTATAGAAAATTGACCATAGGTGTAAATGTGCTGCCTGGGATTGGCTCCAGCCCCATGTAACCCTGAATTACAATACTCTGGTCTAGGAAATGGATGGATGGCATCACTGTTTAATTTGTGTGTAATCGCTAATAAGGAAAGATAACATAAATTATTTTAACACAGTTTTATGCCATACATGTTTTCAAAAGCACAGAATCGGCTCTCAGGAGAGACTGAACAGCTGCTCTAGGCTTTAGACAGGATGCCATTTATCAATATTCATGATTTGACATTATCTGTGGATAGAAATATGGTAAATCTAGGATTATTTGAATATGAATGGAATTTGCACTCCAGATTTCATACTTCAGTTCACATATGCATTCACTTGTTTACACAAGACCACCTTTGCTATACAAGGAAGACAAAGCTTTTTTCACTCTGGTGCAAAATATAGAGAAGAGAAAGAAAGTGAGAAAGAAACAGAAAGCAAAAATCCAAGGTAACAATGCAGGAAAATATAAATGATGATCAAATACTGTAAGAAAAAGGTCATGCATGTAGATTAGTTAAGGTATGAATGCTGCTGTTAAGGTGCTATATATTAATATATAATTTCTTACACACCAATTTACATTAATTTATGCTCCTCTTTGTGATTATTAATTTAAAAATCATTTAAAAAATGCAAATAAATCATTTACATTTAAACATACAAGGATGATGTTAAAATATATATAATAGGAAAATTGATTAATCAATTAAAAAAGACAGTTCCTGCTGTTGAGTTTTCATATTTGTCACCATATAAACCTGAGCAGCTTCACACTAACCAGACATACCAGCTTTAAACATAAAATCATCCAATTGCTCAAATTGTTTTATATTTTCTTTAAAAAGTTTTGATCTGGTCGTTTATGTATTCTACATGAGATGGAAAAATGAATGCGGACACGCTACTCCTCATATTTCAGCTTTTTAGGTGTTTTCTCTGGATTTTTTTCCTATGGAAAAACTCCAGAACATCCAGATTTTTTCCAAACTGGACCAAACTGTCGCTTTAAGCATGCTTATTTATTTTCTATTGATAATTATTTTGACTTTATTCATCCCAATTGTGCATCTTACTCATACCTAGTAGATTACTAGACAGCAGTGGGCTGCCATATCTCAGTGATGAGGACATGTCGCCAGGTCTGATCAATTCAGATTTCTGCTTCAAATGTTACAGAAAAGCACCAGTGCTGCCTTTCCGTTTGACACCATTACATTGAGCTGCCACCGTGATTAACTTAAATCTGTGCACGTTACGGAGACTTTACAGACCCTCAATTACCGCTGCAGATAAGCTGAAACATATAAACACTGGACATATTTTAGAGATGCAGGTGCAGAGATGAATTTGACCAAATATCCTAGAAAACACACTGAATACCTGGAGCTCTGTCCATATCTGCATGCAGAACGTTGCTGGTGTTACTTGCAGAAATCAGATATGAAAATTACAAATGTCCTGCAATGTGACCCTTACTGGGGGAAAGAATGGTCTAATTTTTTTAAAATAAGTCAGATCAGATTTGTAATGAGCTCAGGAATGTTAATGTGTAAAACTGGGGAAACATACATGTATTAAAGATGAGAAAACCTCAGCCACTATCAAACCATCTTCAATTACAGCTTCATTTTGTGTCAGACCCACTGCTAAATAATATAAACAACCCATATGATTGAAATTTGTAGATGGACCCGTGAGTCAAGGGATATGGAGGCGCTTTGCATGACCACCAGATTTTCCATATCTTTTTTTTTTTTCCCATTTTCCCGACTGCCTTCCTTGGGTCTTAAACTGCCCCACCAAAGATCTGCACAGAGAAGACATAGACAGACACACAGAGACTGTCCATTTTAAATCAATTATTCACATTATATACTGCTTAGTACAATTCAGGATCACAGGGAGCTGGAGCCTGTCCTAGCAGGTGAGAGGCAGGGTACACCCTGGACAGGTCGTCAACACTCAAGCTCACATTTACTCCCTTAAATTCATTTTAAACCAATATTGGTTAAATATGATGCATGTCACCGCTGTTTTCTAGCAGGTGAGCATAAAAAGTGCTTGTAAAAATATTATTTCTAATTCAGATTACAGTTTTTGATTTTTTTGATTTTTCTTAATAGTCCCCTGCATAAGAATGACTGGCATATACAAACATAGATGGTTTAGCTAATTTTTTATTGTATGGTAGCCGTCACTGGCCAAGCTTCTTCCAAACTTAAAGATGTTTTCATGTATGAGTAGATCCAGTGGCCTCAGGTGCAGCGATGGCTGCACTACAGGTAACTACTTCAACACTGTTTAACATATATACTGTCTTCTTTTATTGTTCTTTAAGCCGTTACTTATCTCAAAACAGAGCTCTAGCTCCTTTCAAACAAAGCTGGTACTGCAGTTCTAAAGCTTCACACACAGAGTTGTTTGTCCATTCAGGGACACTGTAGTAAAAATGGTGGCAGCTGCCGCGAGTAGATATAAATGGTTCTTTATAAGAGAATAAAACATAACAGTTGCTTTAATAAATGGATTAGACACCAACAGAAACACAGTTTTTCATGATCGATTATATTTTTCCATTACTGACCTTTAATTTTGTTGCATGCTGCACCTTTGAAGTGCCTGCAACAAGTGAGAGTGACCATATGTCAGGATGCCGCAGGCTTCAGGAGGCGGGAGGCAGACCGGTGCAGGTAAGCAGTTTTAATAAGGTAAACTTTAACTTACAAAACAAAAGACTCTGGTGGGAAAACGCTGACATGGCATGGACTACATCTTAGAGTAACCAACAACAGAAGCAACAAACAGTAAGCGATGGAGTGGCGAAGGAGGAGCTGAAAACTCATGACTTAAATGACACGGCACAGGTGAGGTTAACGAGCTAATCAGACCAGGTGAACTAATGAAAAGAAACCAAAAAGCACCATAGAACTAAACATGATCATAAACACCAAAAACCCAGAACGTGAACCACGAACACAAGAAAAACCAAGAACATGGAACAACTTAACAGTAAACAAGGAACTTAAACCATGAATCATGACATAATGTGAATTTTAACATCATTATCTCATGATAGGGAGATGGGTAACTCCTTATCTTGAGATAATAACGATTCATTTCTCCAGATTATGGAATATTAAATGTTTTCACAGGAAAATTTTATTTTCTAGAAAAAGAAAAGATAATAATTTGTCTAAAATATGAGATTCCTCATTTTGCGATAAAGGAATGAATAACATACAAGACCACTTTGTTTATAAGCATTTTAAGAACAAAAGTGCTGCACAGTAAAACAGAATTAAATATGCGACATACAGGTCGAAGGTCTAGAGAATTAAGTCACGACTTTAAGCAAATGGCATCATAAATAATGGCTGCTCTCAGTTTCCGTACGCCTCTGTGCAATTTAAGACGCTAAAGAAATCATTTTACTGGGATTAATTTCTGGTTTAATAACATGTGGATGAAAGGGGCGACAAAAGGAATCGGATTAAGATAAAATAAGATACAGTCAACTCTGACCACAGTCCAGTATTCCCAGGACAGAAACCGTTTCACATCCCCGCACCATGTGGACGGTTGTTCTCACAAATGCAACTTTTAGGATAACTAAATGACATGCAAACGATTTGAATCCAGTAAACCAGCAAACACGTTGACGTGACGTTTTTCCACCATGAACAGGTTGTAAAGTGAATTAAAGCTCCGATAATCCCTCTGAAAGTTATTTTTTTACCATTTTTACAGTATATGTCTGCAGCTTCAGGTTTCCCCCTTTTTCATTTGTAGCAGCTGCAGCAGTGGAGGAGCCCAGTACGTAAATCCTGACGTGCACATGCATGCAATTGTGTGTGTGTGTGTGTGTGTGTGTGAGAGAGAGATGGACTGGTCCTGATAGTGTTGTAAGTGCTATATGGTTAAACAATAGTGCGCAGTGAGGAAGCACCCACTCTGAGGGTGTCATATATTACAAGAAAGGCAGCCTCCAAACAAATTATAGTTGTGTCTTTGTGTTGTTCTTAGTCCTCCATCTCTCTCCTCCTCTCCCTCTCCTTGTGTTATATATTTTCACACCTCAGTGAGTCTATCGTACGCACACACATATCCTCACTCTGCTTGTCTGTCTCCTCCTCCTCCTCTTCTCTATCATCCCTTCTCTCTCTTCCTCTTTTACAGCATTTTCCTTCTTATTTCTTTCTCACTTCATATCACCCTTCCTTCCTCACCCTCCCTCTCCTCCCTCCTCTGCCTCCCCCCTCCGTCTCGCTCTCTCTTGGGTCATGTTGCAGCAGCTCCAGCAGAAATAATAGGAGCAAAGGCGTGAGGTTGTTATTTGCATAGAAATAGCATGACGCCCCAGGCAGCTTCAGGAGAAGGACACAGAGATCATTTGTCTCAAAATTTTAATGAAAACTTTTGCTGAGACAGAGATTTCTTTCCCTCTGCAGCCCCCACTCCTCCTCCTCCTCCTCCCTTTCTCCAGTTTCCATTCTTCCTCTGTACCTTCCATACTCTCCGGTCTTTGCGCTCTCTTCTCTCTTTTTTCCTTTTCTTAGTAACACAGTGTGATGTGAAATTAGATGACACATCAGTATTGTGCTGCCGTGCATCGCGAGCATGACAGTCTCACTGGCGGTTTGTCAAACATTGCAGGAAATATGGCAGACTGGAGATATCTCTGTGTTGAGAGGGATTTATGGACCTTTCAAGTTGGTAAAATGGCCAGAACTGACACTGGGACATAAACACATACAGACACACACTCAAAGGAAATGAGCTTGAACAATTATCGTCCTTATAGCATTTAATAGTTTTTCTTTTCTTAAGTTTCAGACTAACTGTAATTGTAAAAATTATATATGCATATTGTCACATATGTAATAAACAGTCATTTTATGTCTTTACCAGCAAATTTCTATTTGTTTAAACAGTAAACATATGATTATCATTTGAGGTTAAAAATAAAATAACACAAAAATAATAATTACATATTTACCCTTTTTAACTGTGTAAAATGCCACAATTATTGTAGTGCAAGTGGTGTCCACCAGGGGACAGAAGACACGTATTTCATTCTATGTAAACAGCTAAATTTTGACCATAAAGTGATGCAAAAAGTCTCTCTCTATATATGTTAGGGGTGGGACTTTAACACGTTAATTAAGATTCAATTAATAACAACAAAATGAACATATTTAATCGCAGTTTGCTTTCCAAACAATGCAGAACATTTGTCAGTGCACGGTTTTAGGTACACCAACTAAATTCATGCACACATCAGAGCTCGGAAGCTACCACAATGGAGGCATCAAATGAAAGTGTGTTGCTAGGACTGATGAAATATCCATTATAAAACTACCTGACAAAAGTTTTGATAAAAGTATGGTTTTATGCAAACTGCAAAAAAGAGTTTGCATACCACCGAAGCACTTCCGTCCTACGGTACCATCTAAATGCAAAGCATGTTGCATCAAGCACGGAGCCATCGGAGCTGTTAGCACTAGCCGTTCCGGCCCAGTACAAACAAAGAGTGACGGCAGCCCAAACTCCATCAAATGACTGGCTTCAGGACCAAAAATGTCAACATCAGACAAACTCACAAATTCACTCGCAAAATGGATTTCTCTGGACTGTAGGCCGCTTCTTGTGGTAGAAGATAAGGAGTTGGAAAATGTGCCACAGATGGACTTTTTAACTGCTATGCAGAAAGACTATTTCAAGCAAAATTCAACAGCTATACGACACTGAAAAACAAGCAAAATTAGATGCACTGCAGAAAGTTGAATTTGTGGCTCTGGCTGGGCATCACTGGACCACTGTTAGTAATTCTAACTACTTTGGTGTCACTGCTCACATTGCTGATGTCACAGACGGGACATCTACAGTCTTCTGCCCTGACTGTGCAAAAGACAAACACCAAACACTATGCTGAAAAGTGTGCTGAGGAGTTTCTCTCTGTGGCAGAGGAGTGAGGAATTCAAAAAAGGCCACCCCAGTTTGAACAGACAGTGCACGAACCATGATGGCTGTAGCAAGACACCTCCCGTTCCAACACATGCCCTGTGTTGCTCACACCTTGAAAAGAACCATCACTGTTAGCCTTGCTGATACTGGGTTTAATGATCCAATAACAAAATGTCGCAAGATTGTTGGTCACTTTAAACACAGCCCAGCAAGTACAGAGAAACTACGCCAGCAGCAAACAAGACTGGGGCAAGAAAGAGAGCCACTCACACAGGATGTTTCCACAAGCTGGGATTCAACACTGGATATGATCTCTCGTCTACTGAAGAATTAAGAGGCTGTTTTTGCTGCTTTAGACAAACAGAAGCACAAGCTAGTCATGTTAACTCCATCAGAGCTGGTAAAACTCCAACAGCTGGCAGCTGTCCTTGAGCCATACAGGTAAATAAAACTATGTTTAATGGTATTTATTATTACTGTTTCTTTAAAAAGTTTTATAATTTAGTTATTTTGTTGATTAATAGTTACTTTCCTGAACTGCCTGCTGCAGATTTATGACTGCTTCTTAAAAATGACACATATGTGTCATAATTAGTGGTTTTACCTGCTCTCTGCCACCTGCACCACACCAAGGAGTTCTCCGATGAGGACTCAACCCACATGGTGAAAGTCAAGACTGCCTTTACTAAGGACTAATCCCAGCGTGCAGCTACACTCAACCATGACTGGCTCAAGATGGTCACTTTGCTCGACCCACACTTTAAGGATTTAAAGTGTCTTGCAAGGGGAGAGCAAGAAGCGGTTTGGACCAGCCTTAAGGCCCTGCTACAAGAACAGTGTAAAGGTACCACGACACAGGAGCCAGCAAAGAAAAAGTGTCTCCTTCTCTCTTCATTGTCTTCAGACTGATTTAAATGAGGAAACAGGGTGTGTAACGGGGCTTTGAGTTTATACAAAGCAGAAATCAGCATCAGCGAGACACACTGCCCACTGAAGTGGTGATCCAGTCGAGCAGGACCCACCCACAGCTGTCTGTCCTGGCCCACAAGTACCTGATTAGCCCTGCTTTGTCTGTCCCATGTCAGAGGCTGTTTCCACCTGCAGGTCACACAGTACCAAAAAAAAAAAAAAAAAAAAAAATTCTGAAAATTTGAATGCGTTGGTTTGTTGAAGCAACTGGCTGAAAGGACAGAAGAAACCTCTGGTTCGGTGAATCTTGGTCATAGCAAGATGAATAAAGTTGTGGAAACTGTGAGATGTGAGCTTTCAGCAAAGGAGTCGTTTGTCCATGTTCATGCTGGCGGGTGGAGACGGGGAGACATCATTTGTGTTTACATGTTGTTTCGGACTTTGTGCACCTGGTCTTTTAATTATTATTGTCTTAACTCTGTTTGGTGGTCATAGAAATGATTTTACTGAGCTGTTAGCTGAGATTCTGGACTTTCTGTGGATACCACACATGTTTATAGTTACATTTTCAGATCTGACGTTAGACTGTAAAACCAGCTGTTAACCGCTTAACTCCCGGTAGGCTGCAGGTGCAGAGGTGAAGCTAAACAGTCAAGCTAAGAATGAAAGTTAGAGAAATTATATCCAGAAATCTGGATAATGAAGCAGTGAAGCTGCATGGATGGAAGTTATTGTACATATTGTGAATATTTCTCTCTCCTCACCAT
>JBAFTA010000010.1:2635404-2648934 GCA_036919975.1 Melanotaenia parkinsoni
TGTTCAGCACGATACAGCAACCAGATTATCATTCTGCTGCTATGATGCTGGACAGGACAAGTTAAAAAAAAAAAAAAAAAAACCCAAAGTCTAATTTTTGTTCTCCTAAATTAGTCATTTACTCTCAGCAGCAGGACATCCTTTTGTCTCTTAGTCCATCAGCCAAAATTAGCATAATAAACATGACTTGTTGTGCCGCATTAAGCTCGACAGTAAGATGGACCGCAGAGTTTGTCAGATTGAGAACTTTTCACCAAAACTTACCCTGCTGTTGTTGTTGGGAATAAAACCCATTCTGATATATTCTTGACCCACTTCTACCCACCCAGGGAATCTGTGTGAACTGAGCGGTCTCAGACAGGGGCAATCCTTGTGACTTAAAGGTCCACGTTCACTTTTTTCCCCACAACTGAAGTTTTCCACTGATGTTAAAGCAACTAAGAGCCACGCATGTTCTCCCAGGTTCCTTGACATTGTTAAGAAATTCGTCTAGGATTAGAATTAGTCTATAAAATAAGCATTTCAGAGAGACAGATTCTCCCAGATGGAAAGATCGAAAGAGGTTCACCAATTTCAGACTAACTGGATCTAAAATGTGTGGAACAATTTTAGAAAAATGTTCCTCCATATAAATAGTGATGACTGATAATCCCACCGTCTACAGCAGGGATGACCAAATCTGGAAATAATTAAATGGATCCAACAGCCTATGATGTTTCAGACAATGACTCAGTTTGAGTCAGGTGTGTTGGAGCAGGGACATATTGAAAACCTGCAGGACACTGGCCCAACAGGTCCGGATTTGGTCATTCCTGATAAACAGTGTACAATATCATCAGAAGATTCCAAGAATCAGGAGGAATCTCTGTGAGCAGGGGGACAAGATTCTCTCCTGGAAACCACTGCATGGACTCAGGAAGACTTCCAGAAATCCTTGTCTGTGAACACAGTTCACCCTGAAACCCATAAATGCAGATTACAGCTCTGTCTTGTAAAGAAGTAGCCATATGTGAACAAGATCCAAGAAACAGCGCCAACTTCTCTGGAGCAAAACTCATTTAAAATGATCTGAGGCAAAGTGGAAAACTGCTCTGTTTCAGGGACGACTATCCTGAGTTACGCAACAATGCCAGACTGCATACTGAATCCATCACAACACCACCAACTTTCACCACAACACCACCACCATCAGATTCACAGTCAGCTCTTATTTTATGTGAAATGGTAAAATGTCTCAGTTTCAACATCTGATGTGTCATTTATATTCTACAGTAAGTAAAATATGACTTGATGAGATTTATAAATCATTGAATTCTGTTTTTATGTACATTTTACATAGAAACCCAACAGTTTTGGCCCTGGGGTTGTTTATAGGCTGATTATTAATTTTATGTAGATGTTAATTTACAAATACAGTAAAAAAAAAAAAATCTGACATTCAGAATAGTTTCTTGTGTTTCGTGCTGCTGAAATATAAAGACATGATTTAAAAATGGATCTGTCAACATAATGAAATGTAGAATCTAAAAACTGTTTTAACATTTCTGTGAAAACAATAACGAGAATCATATTTGCACTCATTCATCAACCTATCCAAAGGATAGGGTGGTCTACCTTACCGTACCTACGAGCTTCAGCTTATCATGAACACAGACCCTAACTTTGTTAAAGATGCACAAAAGACTGGAGAAGTACATCACATTCAGATATGTTGGGCGTCTTGAAGACATCACAGATTTATTTAGAGAATGAAGCAGTATTCAAAAGCAGCTCCATAAAATCAGCTCTGATTCTGTTTTGCTCTGCCTTTGACAGAGTATTAAGTAAAGTCTACAAAACAGTATTCTTACCACACATTCCTTCCTTTCTTGCCCTTGGTAAGGCTGGAGTCGCTGCTCTGCTGCTGAGTTTTATGGCTTGGCCTGGGCAGGGAAGCTCCGTGTTGGCGTGGCACTGGGTGTTTGACTGGCCTCTTCGCTTATGTGCTCAGACAAGTCCTGGGGTTCAATGCCAGGCTGGATGCCAACTAGGGTTACATACATGAAGCCGAGGGTAGTCTGTTCAGCAGAACAGTACTGGGCCCAGTTTGACTCCCTGCCGATTACCAAGAAGAAAATTAGTCTCAAGTTTTACCATCAAGTGACATAAGAACATGAAGGGTCCAAAACAAAGTCAGTAGAAAGCACCTTTTTATTTATTCATCAGCTTTTCAGCACCATCTTCATGTTGGCTCATCTTCTTTTACCCATAGTAAATCTTCAGTGTTCCATAATTTTTCTTTTATTTATCTTTTTTTTTTTTTTTTTTTTAATATGTGCACCCTCTTATTACATCGTGCTCTGCATTTTGGGACACACTCTTTGGCAAAAGCATAAGAGAGGGAGGGACATTCCTTTAAGAGCAAGTCATCCCAATGGGTAGGAATATGTCAAACTTGGTAGACCAGTCAGTTAAAATGAGCAACAAGTAACAATGTCTACTTTCTTAACCTAAAACATGTAGCAACTTATATTATTTCTAACAACACCATTGTCACATTGCACATTGAAAATGTTGCAAATGAACGTCACCATGCAGCAACATGTGGTGGCCACATGTGCAGCCAGCTCCTAGGTGGTTATTTTGGATGTGATACACTAGGGATGCACAATAACTATCGCCCTGATAACAGGAAATTATTACGTCAATCCGATAAGTCTGATATCATAATGACGTGCTCCGATAACATATTTATTTTTGTCAGAATGCTGCCTTCATGTGACGTTGGCATAAAAAGTGAAAACCTTTCTGAATGGAAAAATGTAAGAATAACTCCTCATGTTGGAAGACATAGAAGCATGAACTTGACAAGGCTGGAAGCACGACTAAGAAATGTATGAATTTCCATCTCACCGTGAATGCTGCCCCACCAGCACACAGCACAGTATACTTATGTTTGACAACGGAGAACGTGACGTCGGTAGTGTGGGATTTCTTCAAAGTTTCCAAAGAAGACAGTTCGCTGGTTATTTGTAATAACTGTTCCAAACAAGTTCCACGAGGAGCAAAAAGCAGCACGAGTTTCACTACTACAAACCTTTGAGTTTTGTTAGTTATGATGTCATGATCTTAAGTGTGTTTGTTATCGATTAGTTATTGGTATCAGTCTTTAGTAGCTAAAAGGTATCGGTTATCGGTATCGGTTTAAAAAAATGGTTACCGTGGATACACATTCAATGATGTGTATCTTCTTTAAAACAGATGGCTGTGGTCTGATCACAGATGTACAGAGAGGACTCCGGGGACACATGGAAGTTTTGCACAAACTGCTGTGTGGAAGAGTGCAATACCACCAGAACCTTGAGCATGGATGTGTCCAGACACCAGGCATCAGAATCCACCCTAACACCATCTAATAATTGAGAAATACAATATTAATCCCAAAGGGAAATTGCAAAATGGACATAAATGTCATTACGTTTGTACCATGTAATTTATATAAGTATAGTCAATGTTAAGTTGGGCTACACCTCACAGCCCACAGCAGCCTAACCTTCAATGTTGAAGAACGTGAGGTTAGGCGTACAGTGAGGGCTGTCAACCCGAGAAAGGCCGCGCGGACCTGATGCTGTCCCGGAACGGGTGCTGAAGGACTGTGCGGATCAGCTGGCTGGAATCTTTACCAGATTTTTTAACCAGTCCCTGGCCCAGACCACAGTCCCTCCATGTCTGAAATCCTCCACTATAGTCCCCCTGTCAAAGAAACCTCACGTTTCCAGCCTGAGTGACTACCGGCCAGTAGCCGACACACCAGCGGTGATTAAGTGTTTTGAGAAACTGGTTCGTAGTCACATCACTCCTGCCTCCAAGCTTCAACTCCCACCAGTTTGCCTACAGGGGGAACAGATCCACAGAGGACGCCTTGGCCATAGCCCTGCATGCTACTCTGTTCCATCTGGAGCAGAAAGGGAGCTATGTCCGGATGCTCTTTGTGGATTATACCTAACACCATCCTCCCCTGCAGACTGGTGGACAAACTCTGGGACTTGGGGCTTCCGGACTCCACCTGTATGTGGATTAACAGTTTTCTCCAAGGTTGCAGCCAGAGGGTCAGACTGGGTCAACACACATCTATACATCTATGGCCCTTTGTCTCAGTACCGACTCCCCACAGGGCTGTGTGCTGAGACCCCTACTCTACACCCTCTACACCTATGACTGCACCCCCTCTCACCACAACAACACCCCAGTGAAGTTCGTGGATGACACCACAGTGGTGGCGCTCATCTCTGGAGAGGATGAGTCGTTGTACAGGGATACCAATAAAAACTGTGTTTTTATTAGAATTAACTATTTATATCTACTTGCCCTGGATCCACATTTATGGTAGCTGCCATATTTGTGCCACCATTACTACTATTTACTATTTACTATTTACGGTGTCTCTAAATGGACAAACAACTCTGTGTGGGAAGCCTTAAAAGGCACCAAAAGTTTTGGCCACTGAAACTGTGCTTGGTGTTTGAAGTCCTTTCAATGCCCATTTTTACCACTGAACGTCAGTAATTCTGACACACTGGACATCAATTTGGTGTTTGTGTTTTCATATGAAACTCTGGACTGTGTGAGTTTAAACTATCTTCATGTCAGATCTCAGTGGGTTTCACATCCTCCAACCTCACCCTACCTCCTTTCTCATCTTGTAACCAGCCTCGTTCTTTGCACTGTTCAAACACAAATCGATATATGATGCGTCATGGAATACAATTCATGGGAAATGTAGTGATAGTACTGAAAGACAAATAACTGGAGGATCTGATTCATTCGTCACCTGCTGAACTGGACAGGGAATTTTCATTTATAACCACTAACATGGATTTTAACCCACATTTGACGGGTTGGCAGGCATTCATACTGAGCACTCTCTCTGTCCTCCCTCTCGCCTGTCACCAATGGAGGAGACAACAATTATACAAGTTAAATCAGCCTAAAAAAGAGGTTGATGAAGTCTGACTGTAGTAATGTAACAGCGATGCTTCAGACATGTCCGATGACCAGTTGTTGGTTTGGTGTCTATGGGGAAAGCAACTCTCCCTTTTGGGAAATGTTTGTGTAAATAAAACTCCCACCCTGTCACACACATTTATATGCATGCATTACACATGCTACCACCCACCTCTACTCCCTGCAGAGCCCGCGAAGGATGCACTTCCCACACAGCTGCCACCAAGTGCGAGAGTAGGTGGGAGGGAAGATGGGTGGTGACCCCAGACTGCGAGGGGTCGTCAGGCCATCCCACTGACACTGTGACACCTTCTTTCTCCATCTCCACCTCCATCACTCCACCCGCACATTTTACTCAACTCCGCCCTCTTGACCGACACCTCGTTGAGGTGCCCCACTGCAGGGTGCTTCTGAGCACAGCGGGGTGATGATGGGTGGGGGGAGCATTTTAATGTCGGCCCCCTCTCCACACCTGGGAGAAGAGGCAGACATCTCATTAATAAACACAACGTAGTCATGGTAATCTGGTTATCATGGACACAGCTCTGCTCAGCCGAGAGCAAACAGGGAGGAAAAGAGACCTCCTGGTACGAGGGTGGGGTGCTGGTTAGGGATGAGAAAGAAAGGAGGGGAAGAAGTAATCCGTGTAAACACACCCTGCTCTCCTCTGGAATATTAATTGCATTTCTGACAAGGAGCATTGTGAATGTGAGAGTGGTGAGGTATGTGTTGCTGAGCATGTATATGTCTGTGTGCAGAGGTTGGGATTTGTACTAGTAGAGGGAAAATCTTCTGTTTGCTGTGTTGCCTTAGTGTGTGTGTGTGTGTGTGTGTGTGTGTGTGTGTCTTCATTTAATTCATCCACCAATCCAAGGTGACCGTGCTGGCTGACGCCTGCAGGCCCCCAGGGCACCGCTGACAGCTTTAGGTGCTAGTCAGAGATTTGTAGTCCCACCTTCTCCTCCTCCTCCCACCAAGTACCCATAAGCCACCAGGGCCATAAACCAAACCCCGACCCCCTCCCACCAGGAGTGATGGCTAAAGAGGTTAAAACAAAAGAGGTGAGACATGAGAGGTGGGCTGCTAGCAGAAGATGTCCCCCCCATTTGGGATGGGGAGGCTGATGGATGGAGATGGGAGAGAAGGGGGGCAGTTCTGACCTGGAATGTCAAAAGTCAAGGGTTGCAGAAGGGGAAAGGAAAATGAGTTCAGTGGCCTCAGTGCTGCTCTTCAGAGGGCTGCTGCCGCCTTGGGGACACACACATCTAAGCAATACATACTGACCTGCATGCACACACACTGCGTTTTTATCATTAATGCTGTAAAAGTAAGGATAAAACACAAATATACTTAAAGAAAATCTCCATTTTTACACTTCTGTTTTAGATATTTAACATAATTTGATCAGATTTGACCCGCTGATACCATTTCAAGGAAAGGCCACTGGACTGCTGTTCTGAAGGGATGCAGCTGGTGGTTATTTCCCTTGAAGTGGTCAACATCCTTCTTATAAAATGTTTTTTTTTCTCTCTCTCACCAGATCTCACTTTTGTTGTGTGTGAACCCAAAGTTTTGTTTTATTATTGTACACTACTTTGACTATTGACTTACCACTGGCCTTGAACAAAGCCAAACTGAAGGTCATGAACCAGTGGGTGGAAGAAAATGTTCTAAACATTCTGTTGTTGCAGCAGTGCTACTATACTACAAGACCAAGCAGCACGTGTAACTCAGATGTAATTACAGCACCAATGCACACAAATTGGTTATTGGTTTAAAACAGAATATAATACTGTTTTTATTCATTTGAATTTCTGCAAGAAAGACATCTTCAATAGTTAACAAAGAGCTAACTTTTAGTTTAAATACATGGGTACACCATTAAGCTTGCAGCAGAGATTTATTTTACACTAAAAAGCCAAATTACATATAAAAAAATTAATAAATATGTTTAAAATCACTTAAAATCATTCTGTAGCATCTATTTAAGTATTAAATCTAGCTTGTGTAAACATTAGGATGTATTTATGCAACATGTATCTGCCTACATGAGTAGAAAGACCTTTGATGTAACAACGGGTGCATCTCAATAAATTACAATATCACCAACAAGTTGCTTGTTTTTTTGTTTTTTTTTTTTCTTTTCTCAATGAATCCAAAAAGTGAAACACATCATTATGTATAGATTATTCACAGAGATGATACATATATATATATATATATATATATATATATATTTCTTTTCATGTGGATAATTAAAATTTACAGTTAATGAACCTGTGTGATGACTACGTACAAGGATGGGTTTCACTTTTTATAATTCATTTGGTGAAACAAATCTACTTTTTGATGAAGTTCTTATGTACTGAGATGCACCTGTATTTATGTACTGCATATTTGTATAAAGGTGTGTTTATATATTATATATAAATGTTTATCGCAGTTTTATGCCAGAAACATTTATGTACATTTGATGTTTTAACCGAATGGACCTCAGCTATACATCAGCATTGTTGGCTGCAGAGATCCAGATAAAAATAAAGAAATCTCTTAACACAGTTTATACACAATAAATTCACAAAAGCAATAAACTTCCAGCTGGTGTCCTCTGAATCAGTGTTTAAGTCGTTGACGTCAAATTAAAGGAGCATTCAGTAAATTTTCTCTACTGAAAAGTGTTTTTAAAGCTCCTCTCACTTTTTTTTCTGTGTTGTGGCTACATGTGTGGATGACCAGATAACCACATACGTACAAGTACTTCCTCCTCCCCGTGTGTGTTGTGTGAGGGTGTCAGCACTCGGGGCCGGTCTTGCGTGGGGGGGCCAAGGGCTGTGCCAGGGAACAGATGGTGGTGGCAGGGCGGGAGGGCACAAAGGCAACGGGCACAGTGAGAACGCTGCTGATCCTGTGGCCTCAGCTGGGAAAGAACAAGCAAAATCCTGATGTAGGGTTTTTTTCTTCTTCACTGGAACAAACCCTGCATTTTTCTTCTGCTTGGGAAAGTTGCACTCGCAGCACAACACTCACAGAAAATGGAAGGTAGCCAGTTGCTGGGCTGGTAGCAAACATGCTGTTATTCCTTCATGGGTATATTCGATTATTAGATCTTCAGTACTTGTACTTGGTCGTGTAAAACAAGGCAGCCGTAGAAGGAAGAAGCCGGAACAAAATCTTTTTCACAAGTTTAAGCTTACTGAACAGCGTTATTAGACATATATCTCACTTGTGAGGATTTTGTAATGCTGCAGTAAAAACATTTTATTAACTTGGGAAAAACAGTACAGCATCTCCACCAGCACTAAAGTTTTTTTTTCATATAATGTCCCTTTGCCATGAAAATTCCATATTGAGTTAACACACAAGCAACATCATATTAAACAAAATCGTAGTTGATGTTGCAGTTGAAAATATTTCTATACAATCAGAGAGTGCAGAAGCTGCAGCAGAAACTCTTTTTGTTTGCCAGGATCTGAACTAAATCTGGTCCGGGTCTATTTTGACCCAGGTTTAGATTTCCTTCCCAGGAAGTGTCAATACCACATTTGAAGCTAAAGATCTATTTAGAACATCTACACAGCTTTGCACACAGATAAATACATTATTAAATCTATTAAAACTTATATGTATTTTACTTAATTAAATAATTACATGAACTTTCTAGAACTGTTACAATATAAAATATAACCATGTTTAGCCATTGCAGCAATGAAACACCGTCTTTACTACTATAGGAAATCATAATAATATATTTTTTTATTGTCTTGGCTCTGGTGGTCTTTATTTTACAATTAGTGTACAGAACAGGGGATCAGAGAGAGGGTTAGATGTTCAGCACAGGGCCTCCGGTGGGATCAAGCACCTCATTGAGGAGCTGCAGCCTCCGTACACGAGGCGAGTTAAGCTTATCACCACCCCATGATTATCAATATTAATTTAACATTCTATTCTAATCTATTCTATTCTATTCTATTCTATTCTATTCTATTCTATTCTATTCTACAGTCATTTAGCAGATGCTTTTATCCAAAGCGACTTACATTTGAGAGTAAACATTTATCACTTAAACACAAAAAAAAGAATATTAAAATGCTTATTATTAATTACTTTCTGCAAATGTGAAGGACAGAAGTTATATCTCCTCCTCTGTCCCCTGGTGTTGGCTTCTTGTGTGAAGACTAACAAATAGCACTTTTTAAAATTTTCCTCCATGTTGTCTCCTGACCAAGACACATCCTCCTCCAAATCATCATCAACCTGCAGCTGTCTGTTTCTGTGTAAACCCAGGCAAATGTCGTGGGGACGTAGACAGTTCTCATGACAGTATCCAGGCCCCCTCTGTCACCACTGTCCCATAAAAATAAGTAAATAAATTAGATTAAAATAAATATAAAACAAAGTACAGAAACATGGCCTGTACAGTTTTACCATTTTTCCTGATTTGACCCACACTGGTAGATCTAAAATCAATTTGACCTGAAACCGCCTCAGTCTGCAAAAATTTGTAGCACCTTTACAAAATGATAGAATCTGAAAATGTTTCCATTTTTATGTATTTTGTGTCACTTTAGGAAAAGTTATCAAATTTCAGACAAAAACAATGATGTTTTGGGTTTTTTCTGTCGGGTCACATTTGACTTGGACTGACTGCATCCCTGCAGTTTCAGTTAGTGCTTTCCAGTCTTGGAACTCAGTGAGGGTGACTGATGCTTCTAACATATTTCTATAACTTCTGTAACTGCTTTTCAAGAATACTAACAAACAACATACTAACAAAGTTTGAATAAGGAAAATAATAATCAACCTAAAGGCAAATTGGCAATTTATCTTTTGCTTTTGCACATTCTTTGTTACGAAGGTCCTTTCTGAATGAAATGTTTAACAATAGATGAAGAATTAATAAAGTTGCTGTACATAAATTGTCATTTTGTCTGATGACAGTCCTCAGGGGCAGCACCTTAGAAGGTCTCCATTAGACCTAACTACACATAGGGCCACCCGAGAAATCCATGGACACCCCCCATCTCCATGATCTGCAGCACACACTGTTTCTCTCTGTTACTGTCACACAGGTTGATGAAATGTTCTTTAATTTCCAATCGACAGTATTGACATCTCCGCGGACAGCAGGATCCCCCTGAGGGGGATAAAGTATTGATTTTGAGGGACTATGGGGCCATGGTGCCCTGGTGACATATCCCCAGTCTCGCTGCTATTATTGGGAGATTAGTAGAGCTATTACACCTTCTAGGCCAGATGGACATGACACTGGGAGGAGTGGCAGCCAGATGACCCTTCACACAAACTTCTTTGAGGAGAATTAGCTGCCGTCAAAGATTTGAATAGATACGCCTCTGAACACTGTTCAATAATCATATTATTATTAGCACGAATGTCTGGGCTATGTGTCCACATGAAACCAGCCAGTCAGCAGAACATGAAGGACTAAAAATGTTGAATTAACAAGAATTATAAGTGAGTGGAATAACATGAAGTAGCATATCATTTATAAAGATTATTCTGAGATAGTTATTGTTTACTTTTCACCTGGATAAAAGATCACGTTAGACTGTACTAACCTGGCTATTATAACTAAGTAAAAATATTTGGTCTGAGACTCTAAATTGGAGGAAAGTTCACACAATATCCTGATTTAATGTCTACAAACAGAAAGATCTTTTCTATGATGTGAACATTTTTTAGCTTAACATCCAGAATGTGCTTCAGTTAGGGTTTTAGTTTGCATTTAACTGTCTGATTGATCAGGAAGAAATTGAGATGTTTGTGAGTGAATGGAAGAGGTTGTTTTAAATCAGCTGTGACTGAACTCAAGTTTGTCTCCAGATCCTCAATCAAATCTAATCATAACAGTGACTCTCCCTCTAAACAGGCCTGAATTTAACCTGAAATTTATGACACTTAAACAGAAAGGATAATTAATGTAATATCTTGGAGTTAATAGTCGACTCAAAGTGCAGTAAGCACCCAGAAATCTATCAATCTAAGTGCTCGGTCTCCATGGATACAGGTGTAAATAGCACGTAATGTTTATTTTCTTAATGTACATGTGAAACAAAGTAAGGAAACATTATTTCTGGTGGTTTTTATTATGATGATCAGACGGGTTTATCAAAGGCTATGTGGTCAACACAATAGAACTTCCAGGTCATGTGACCTGATGTAAGATCTGTAACTGATTGATTGATTGATTGATTGATTGATTGATTGATTGATTGATTGATTGATTGATATGCTATATTTTGAGCAAAAAAGTATGTTCTATTATCAGAATAGATGTATATATTACTTTTAGAAAAGAAATAGAAAAGAAATTATTCAAAACATAAAAAATTTTAATTTAAGGAAATTTTAATTAAAATTAAATTGAGGTACTTGCTATCTCTTTGAAAATGAATGACTTTGGTTTTAAAGGTTGCAGAAATTTGCAAAATACTGAAATTTATGATGAAAAAACAATAACCTATTTTATTGCATTTTCAGACAGGAAGTGGTGATTTTTGCAGGCAAATCTTAGAGAGGTTATGTGGTTTCCACCATCAATTCCAGGAATTCCTATTACCTGGAATTTATTTTCCAGGGTAAAATGATTCCTGGTTGGATGGTCAAAGCACAGAGTTAATTTTCGAGAAATAAAATAAACACCTTTGCAGCTGCACTCCAACTGATACCTGAAAGTACAGAATACTGCACGTATGATCTTTAGCCCCTCAAGAATTTTGGAGAATCTGAAAAGCCCTTCCCCTCTACTAGGTGCTTTCTGCATGAAACTTTTTTCACGTGGGTAAAGTTGGTGGAAATGCTTTTTTTAAAAAGTCTCAACAAAATGAAAAGGCTCCCTGTGGTGGAAAGGGACTTGTTCTCGAAACTTTAAAAACAAGATCAAGCCATTTTCTAATAATCATCAGTTTTATTTTAACAGTTAAAAGGAAAATGCCTCATATTTAAAAAAAACAAAAATCAAATAAACACTCGAAAACACGAAAATCTAATGACCAAAACACACAGGGACCCGGTATTTTTCATTTTGGTTTTTGGAAACCAATTTATTTATTTATTTTTTTCCAGAAAAAATCCCAAATAACATTAAAGTTCCACTGTGTGAGAGTTACTGACATCTAGTGGGGAACATGGATATAGGACAGTAGTGAATGTACGGTGGCTGCCATTGGCCAAAATTCTTCCAGACATGATGATGGTTTCATCTGTGAGTGAATCCAGCAGCCTCAGGTGCAGAGATCGTTGCACTTCAGGTAACTAATACAGTATTTTTGTACATGTGTACTGTCTTCTTCTATAGTGTTTTTAAAGCGTTACTTATTCCAAACGGAGCTCCTATCAAAGCCAGTACTGCAGCTGTAAAGCTTCAGACACAGAGTTGTTTGTCCTTTTAGAGACACCGCAGTAAAATATGGCACCACGGCAAGTAATGGAGCATTCTACACACACACAAGGATTTTCTAAGTCTGAAGAGATTTTTTTTTATCTGTTAGAGACCCACACAAAGGTAAAGAATGAGTCATTTAACACTTTTGATCATACTGTGTGTGGTGTGCTCCGATAATCTCAGCACAAAACAAAACACACATAACGATTCTGTCTCGCAACCGATCTAGAGTCTAGTCCTCCTAGCCAGAAATGTTGTGTAATAAAACATAATCTAACAAAAAGAAGAAGAAACATAGAAACAACTGGAAAATCAAAGAAGAAGAACCAAGACAACAACTGGAAAACACAACATCCAGCCAGGCAGAGGACATAGATAATGAAACAATGATGGTGAACTTGTGACTTTACTTTGCAGAAAAATCCAGAACTGAAAAAATAACAGACAGCAGACAGAGTGAACACGGACTTTACAGTCCTTCCTTGCACCCCACTCACTCTCTGATTGACCAAAACCAATTATTGACCAGTTATTGACCAAACCTGTGCACCATCAGAGTCATCTGCCCAACAGCACTGGAATCATCATCATATTGTCTGCATTGCTCATCATAAAGTATTGTATTAGTTTGGTGTTGAGTTATTGAAACGGTAATGGTACTTTCCTTGACTTTCCTTGTCTTTGCAGAGACAGACTTGTCTCAGATTTAAATAAAGTCCAAGAATAGATGTTTTAAATTATAATGAATGATTCTTAAGTTTACTTTCCGTTTGTAAACAGCCTGACTATTACCCCTCTGTTCCACTGAATGCTGAAGCATTGCCAGAGTGCTGCATAGTCGCTACACCAAGCCGTCGGTTATGAAGTAATGTTGATGTTTCAAAGTAAAAGTCTGCATATAGTGTTTTATTTTTAAAATACTGGATCCATTTTGCTTTTCATTGACTGACTTCCTGCCTGAATGATCCACTCTGCTCTAGATTGACAAAATTTCCATGCAGCGAACAGCAGACTTTTGGAAGCACTCTGACCCCCAATCCCAAACCGAAAACTTGAGCACTCGCCCTAAGCCCCTGATGACTAAATGACATCACCTGCGTGAGGAGTCGAGGGTGACAGGCCACAAGGGCTCGAAATGCTTTAAA
>JBAFTA010000010.1:2689604-2700114 GCA_036919975.1 Melanotaenia parkinsoni
ATAGTAGATATATATAGCTGATATATAGTAAAGCGACATGCTGAATAACTGGCTGCCTCTCCTGCTGGTTAAAGTGGACAGATTCTGATTTTCTTATTCTTTCTTTAGCCATGCTCATTTCGGGGAACATCGCTCCCGACATGATGTCCAGATGTTTTGGTCTGTTTGCGTAAAGTGAAGTATGAAAGTTAAGCAAATCAAATGAAGGTGCAAAACTTTTTGGAATTTTGAGCACAATTGAACCAAGTTCTCTGGTGGGAATGCACCTTAGAGAAACTCATGATTTTGCAGTTTTTACTGCCAAAATTGACCACTTATTAAGAAATAGTTAAATCTGGAAACTGGTACTGGTACTAAACACAAAAATACCTTTCTCTGAAGATTAATATCCTTTCAGGAGAGCAGTCACCATGCTGATCAGTCAGCATAAATATGGCATCATGATCATTCAGGAGAGAAATTCATTTACAAAGGCTGATCTAACTGATGACTGTGCAGCCGAGAGATGTTTTGGTGCCTCTCCTGATGGAAGCCAGTAGGACTGTGTTTGCACAATAAAATATTATTAAAACAAAGTCAATTTCAAATTCATTGTCACGTGTTTCTGCTTGATTTAGAAAGTGGTGGTAATAGTGAACCAAGTGTTTCATTAACTGTGTCAGTAAGCAGAAATCCAGTAACTCAGCTTGTAGCCTGTACAGGACTGGGGTACTTATCTATATTGGTTTACAGTGAGACATTCCATCTAATTTAACCCAGACTTCCCCTTTCAATATCCATCCACAGAGACTTTTTCAAAAGAGATGGGCTGTCTATTAAAATGATACATATCCCATTATAACACAAAACGACCACAATCCTTCTGCCCTGATGACATTCTTAAATGACAGCACAGACACAGGTACACATGCAAAAGTTCTCATGTGTGCTCATCACACGCACACACCCACCCACACACACAGAAAACTGTGATTCCCTCAGCCCCTCCCATCAGAGAAGTGAAGCCTTTTAATTATCTGCTGATTACCTGTTAGATCACCTTAGCTAATGGAGAGCAGCTCCCCAGGGAGCCATCCAATCTAACTCTCATCTCACACAATGGGCTCCTCTTCACTGGAGAGAGTAGACTCTGTGTGTGTCTGTGTGTGCGCTAAAGAGATAGACAGAGAGTCCCTCTAAGGCAGATGCTGAGATTAGTGCTGAAAATAGTCGTCTATTTATTCTTTCATACACTAGATTACCATCACACCCTGCTCCGAATTCAGACACCACCTCTGTGTCGTCTAATTTTGGTGGCAGGCTTCCATTTTCATCAGACTTGTAGCTGAGATCATCGTTGATTATTCCCCAACGGGTTTTCATGCATCCCTGAGTTCCTCAGCACTGTTTTTGCATGTGTTACTTTAACTGTGTGTTTAGTCTGTTTTTATTGTTCTGTATCATCATCTTTTAACCAGTTATTAACCTGAAGAGAATAAGGTTGCTGGAGGTTATAGTGCTGGCTGCAGGACTGCTAACAGCTTCTTAAAATCTTCTAACACCAAAAGCAAAAATTTTACTGAAATCAATAAAAAAAAAAAAGAAAAAAAAAAAAGGCCTTTCTTTTACATTCATAATTGTGGTAAAATTTTCATACAACTTCATTGTTAAAGCATTTAGTGCAGCAGTGGCTTAGTCTGTAGTTGAACCTGGTTGATATAACATCACCAGAAGAGAAGAGCAGCAACAGACACAGAGGCACTGTTTCGACAATTAATCCAGGAAGTTTTCATCTGATCCATCATTTCTTATTTCTGTTGTTTTTTTCTCCATCAAACACAAATAGAATAAATGCTGTTCTAATATTAATCACTCTGATGGAGTATAGATGGTTATTTTATGAAGAAATTACACATTTGTGAGTATTTAATGTGTCTGAGTCCTGCTAACTCCCTGCATTACTTTAGTAGTTTTAAGGAATCGCATGGTTGATTTTCAGATTTAGGGAACGCAAAGATTTGTGATGTTTATGATTGTTTATGAGGCAGTTTGGGCCAACATGCCAGGGCCTAAATTTTGTCCCAGTCTGCACTGCTTTCTAATAACTACGGTTATCATTAAATTGCTAAATATTAATTCTTTTTTTATGTTGAGATCTTTTTCCTTTGGATTATTAACCTAGAACAGAATTTGATCAAAGTGAATGGAAACAATTGAACAAAACAAATTAGAAGTTTTAACGCAGGAGAGAAAATCCAGTCAAATATATTCTGTATATTTGCTTAAATTCCAGTAAATGTGTTCATTTAATGCCAAATTTAATTAAATAAGTGTCTTATGTTAATATTTTTTGAGCTGGCTGTGGGAACCAGATGCACCAGCTGAAAATTTATAAATTAAATTAACTACAGCCAAAGATGACTAAAATTGTACTTTTACCTTTGACTTTTATTTATCTAAATAATCTCTGCCATGCTGCTATGCCAGTTACCTTTACTTCTGAATCAGGAAAGAAAATAAATCTAAAGATTGATCAAGACTAATGTTCGTATCAATATTTGTATTGAAACATTAAACTAATGTTTTGGAGACTTTACTAAAAATGTACTTTTAGAGAAGTCATAATAAAAGTCCACAAAGAGGTGCAAGTAGGGACATAGAGGTTGTGTTTGGGTGTTCACTGAGAAAAGGGACAGATAAACTGGTAGACGTGTGCTTTGCATTTAGTCTGAGAACACCAGCATGAGATGGCGAATCCTAGAAAGACCCAGTAAAAAATGTGATTATGAGTTTTTGCTCCTTATGTCTACTTCTCTTGCCTCCATTCACCATCTGTAATACTTGAGTGCGATTAAATAAAGCCTACAGTCGTGTAAACCTCTCAACAAGCATGGAATCAGTGATGGAGAACCCCCTCCTCTTCCAGCACTTTTCAGATAAGGATGAGTGAAACTGAGTAAGGCATGCCATCCCTAAAAACATCCCTTCTGGCATTACATCATGGCACTGTGCCTTCCCATGATAAAGCTGGCTCTTGTGACAGTGTAAGCAGCACCCCAGTCTGGTTAAGCATCTCTGTCTTATGAAAAACCCAGCAGGACAAAACCACAACCTAATGAGGATGTAACCATCAAGTCACAATTCCCCAACATCTTAATCCAGACTTGGGGCCAAGTGCGTCTAATTGAACCTGTCTGGAAAAAAGTCCGGGTCTGGCAAGGGAGGCTATAGGTTACATTGTGTTGTCTGTGGGCAGAGACTAAATGAAAGACTCCTTTCCAGCATGTTCCCTCATCAGGGATAGCCTGGCCTGCCATCAGAGTAATGGTGCTACAAACACAGCGGCATGCCGAGATGAGAGAGAAGGTTTCCCAAAGACGCCCGACTGCAGCATCAAACAGGAAAGACACACGGGACGGGAGATAGAGGAAGACGAGAGAGTGACTGAAAGAGGGATGGAGAGAGAAGGATATAGAGAGAGGGGCCCTGGAGTGGTGCCAAGTTCCCAAGGTAGTGTACAAGTATCTTTAGAAGCCGGGCGTCTTGTTAGCTAATACATTACACCAATCACGGCCGGCTATCTTAAGCTACAATTAATCTGTGCGCTGGCACAGGCTGATAGGACAGCAACATGCTGTTTCTTAATTAAAAGCAAACGGATTAAAAATGATTAATAACGGTATTAAATATTCTCATGGACTACAAGCGCGGGGAAATCGGGGGGCTTTCTTATGCAGGCTTAAAACGAAGAAGTCATTAACGGCAGGCCCAATCTCCCTAAGCCAGGGCTTTACTTTGTTTGGGATCACAAGTTGCTTACTTCATGAATATGCATTTTGCCCCTATCAAGTCGAGACCAAAAGGCAATATCGTGGTGTGGCGGTGGTGTGGTATTTTTCCCCTCAGTGGCTGTGAAACTTTGAGTTTTTGATTTGTGACATTTCGTGGTCTGCCTTTGTAGCTGAGGCCTCTGTGTTAACTGCTTCCTGGCCACAGGCTGCTTTGCTCTGATGGAAAACGTGAGACTGAAGGTAGCCAGGACAGATTCAGTGTAATAATTAGAGCTTTTTGCTTTTGCATGTGTGATTCCTCTTTGATTAAAGTTACAAAAATAAAGAAAAAAAAAGAATGTCACGTGCTTAAGCAGCAGTCGTATTTTGCAGGTATCTCTCAGCTCAAACAGATATGTTGCACCCTCATCACATTTAAATCAAATAGTTTTTCTAACTGTTTAAAAGGTCACTTATTTAAAACATCTGGCAATGCTGTGTCATTGTTAGGTTTAGTCATAAGATCAGTTTATGTCGATTTTTCATTTCAAGGAGTCTTAAAATGATTATAGCCATTCAGCAGCTGATTATATGCAATATTTTAAGACCTTAAAAACAATTATTTAACCAAGAACAGAATCTGTGTGTTACAGCTAAGCAGATAATGCTATTTTAGCCACCTTCTAATGCTTCCATTTGGGGTTTATATTAAATATTTCAGGTAGGGATGGGTAATACTAAATTATTTCCTTTTAATATGATAGTATTAGTTTAAAGTACTTTTTCATAGATATTGATTCCGAAATTTTTGCCCCTTAAAGGAAAATCAAATGACTGTACAGCAGTAAAATATTTATTGCATTGGCAACATGAAATACGAATATTTATGAAAAACTTAACATCAAAATATTAATAAGTTAATCAATCTTTCAAATTTCTTAAACTGAATATAATATGCTAATTAAACATAATGCTCAAGAACCTGCATTAAAGCAGTGAAATATTAAAACCCATCATCATCATCATCATGACTGGCTGGGTTTCACACACAGTTTTATTGCCTAAAGCCCAGTTTCCACCAACAGGTGCAGGTCGGGGCGGGCCAAAATGCATTTTTTTGTGTTACTACATGTGAAAACTGGGAAGGGTACCTTAATAGCTGACCCGACCCGTCCCACTCTGTTGGGGTACCAATCTTACCGAACTAACTGAAAAGGTTGGAGTTTGACACACTGCAATCCACTGAATGGTTGACAAAAAAAAGTCACTTCCTGTGCGACCTGGCATAAAAACAAAGCAGGAATGTCTCCTTGTTCACAGCAACATGTTTTCTTTTTGGTATTTAAATCTCTGTTTAAAATGTGGTTACGAAGTACCACCAAGAAGAAAGAACACAAACTAATGAATGACTGCATTCTCCTCCTTTGTTTCTGAGACACGTGATGGTTCTGCTTTAAGGAAGGTGTCATGCTGCTACGTAACAGAGAAATCTATCGCTATCCAGCTGATACTCCACCTCCCAGGTAAAGTTACAGCTGGCTGTGGAAATGCAACAAGATTACAGTTTCCAGACCAAATCCCCACGCTAACCGTCCCGTCTCGACCTGCTGGTGGAAACAAGCCTCTCAGAAATGAAAACAAATGCCATGTTTTCTATCAACACAGCAGAATCTCCATTTTAAAGACGTACTGAGCAAATGCCAAAGAATTATTTAATCCTGTTAGAGCTAACTGGCTATTGTTCGGATGAATTATAAAAAATGCACATTTTAAATGCAATTTTCAATTTGTGCAAAAAATGAATTAATGAAAACAAAAGGAAAGGCTCTTTTTTCTACATTCCAGCAACTTTCTGCTCTGTATTGATAATTTTAGTTCATAAACTGAGAATAGATTATTTAAACAGAAATAGAAGAAGATAGTGCTTCAAAAACTCAGAAGTTGTAACATGTGTTTGCAGACAAAGTGACACCTGAACATGATTTCATAATTTCAATCTCAACCCTTTACACAGCTCAGGAACGCCTTCTTACCTCTCACAAGAGGCTGTGAATAGCATCATTGTGAGCCTGTGACTACAATTACTGCCTCTAAATTCGGCACTGCTGTAATCAGGCCCTCTAGTTCTGTGTAATTTAAATACTTATGGCTTGTGTCCAATGGCTCCTGTGCCAAACCCAAGTGTTAGCTGTAATTGACCATACAAGCCTTTTCTCCCCTTTTCTCTGCTAATTTCATAAGTGCTATTTTTAAAATGTCAATTATAAAGCAGATTAATGCATCTTAACATGAGATTAGATGCATTTTGGCGCGAATCACAGGGCAATCACATTGGTTTGCTTGCATTGCTGTCCCTATTATTGAGCATAAAAGGCCTTCCTGCTCTAGTTTTACGAGGACAAACTGACACATTCAAATATATGCTGCAAATATTGATGTTGCTCCTCTTCAGTTATGACATTTTTCTTTATGCCACACACCTGCACTGTGACAAACCTGGCTGAGAAAAACAGTGCTGGGGTTGGGGTGTCGTTGTTTCAGGGGGAGGTAGACTATGGAAAAAAAGGGTAACCAACATCCATGCTTTTATTTAGAAGCCAATTACTGTGCTGCTTCTCAAACTGATTTTATTTGCCTTTGCTTCCAGGCTCTCCTCCTCTTCACCTCCCATCTCTAACATTTGAAACTCTCACATGTCCCCGCTTGTTCGTCAGTTACCATTAAACAAATGTTTACACTCTTTCTTTCTTTCTTTCTTTCTTTTTTTTTTTGCTTGAATTTTCTCTTTTAGTCTTTTTTTGAACACCAGACTGTTGTCATGTTTCAGCAGCAGAATAATGAACATAAAGAACCTTACCTGTGTGTGTGTCCTGGTGTTTCTGCTTCACCACCTCTGAATCTGGACGTGTTTCTAAGCATACACCTCATTCTTGTAAGTCATGTCATGTCCGTTAAATGGATGTATGAAGAACACTTTGAACTTATTAATGAAATGAAATCATGCTCTCTAATATTTTAGACAATAGAATGAAAGTATTGATTTTATTTCAGTGTGATCATGAACATGTTAGTGTGGCATATGTGGCTCGGTTTCAACTAACCTTAACAATTTAAGCAGATCTGTCAACGTCAGGAATCTGCATGACAGTAATATTATAAACTTAGCAAACATACTCAGTAAATGAGTGTTTGGTGGATTATTTCTTTGTTGTAACAATGCTTTTTGGTAATAATTCTGATAATATTGCAAAACTGGTTAATTTCCCTTTTAAATGGAGCCACATTTATAAGGAGGATGAGCAGCAGGGTGAGAATGTGGGTTGTGTCAATGGAAAATTGTCCAAAGCTAATTCTGAGAAGGAAAGACAAGAAGGAGATGTACTGATGTACTCATTGTGCAACCCAATCGGATCCTGATCAGATGATGTAACAGATTCTGTCTGATTTTGGATCCTGTCTGCTCAGAATATTCCCTCAACAATCCTAAAAAGGTAAATCATTATTTGAACACAAGTAGCAACCGTGTTTTAAATAAACACAAAAAAGGTTCAGAAACAAGAGAGGATGGTTTTTAATGCCTTCATGTGAATGGAAAAGAAGGTTTTCCCATTTCCTGGTTGCAGATGAGCTTTAAATACATCAGCCTGGTTCCTTCTGTCCCGTACTGTACTGCAAGTATCACACTTTTTATTTCTGTGTCAGAGACCAGCCTGGTCTTGCATGGTTGTCATGCAGCCCTACTGAAAACAATCTGTTATGGACAAATTGTTTTCAGACAAGACTGACCTGGACAGAAGATTACATAAGTATTCAACACTGTCTCTGTGGTTCTTGGTAACGTGTCTCCAGGAAAACTATTTTTCCATGATGAAAAAACAGATGAAGGAGGTGAAAATAAAACCATCTACGTTGTCACAGCTGGAAATAGCTCGTGTTTTAATGGCCATTTTCATACATCAACAAGCAGGTATAACACAAAAATGACTGTAATTACCAAAACTAAGGTGAAGCTGAATGTTTATAAATTCGTGCTCTTTTTCATTAATTTGCTTTCCACCATTTTTAAACATACCGACAAAACCAACATTATGAGTCTGTAAGGATAAAACAATGTGACAATGAACCAGTTTGACTGTTTGTTGGTGCTGAGAGAGCGAGAAAGAGACAGAGACTGGGCTTAAGTGAGGATCAAACACTTGCCAGGTGTAAATTGGTGTTTTCGCTTCATCTGTGTGTGTCTGTGTGAACGAGTTTCTCCACATGAACCTTTTGTTGTTGTCCACTGAGTGACGTAAAGACTGTGTTCATGTGTGTGTATTTGTGTAATTGCAGTATTTCCACTGACTGACAAAAAATTTCAACGACATAAAAACGACCTATTATGTCCAGAGTCTTTCATATTGACCTGAGACTAACAAGTAGACTGAAAAACACATGCTCTGCAGCTCCACGATGAAAGAGAATCAATTCACACACCACAAGGCTCTACAATGAGCAGTCCTATGTATATGTCATGGAATGAGCAGAAGTTCACATCACTTAAAGTGTTGGCACAAATGTTCTACGTTTGATCTGGACTTCTTGCAGAGATTTCCCCATGTCTATCTTAAGCAACATCTCCAGAAGATCAGCAGATGAGGCAAACGTTCACAACAACAAGGCTTGTTTGCTGTTTTTGTAACTAAAATTAATTTCTTGATCAAATATTCTGTTACTCTGTCCAGTTTTTACCTGTGAAAACACAAGAAAATGTAATTTTTTTTTACTATTTCCTGTTTCTTTATCAGGTCCAGGAACAGATGATCTAATATTCTATAAAAATTCATAGAATATTCAAGTTTGTTTGCTGCTCATCTCCAGCTTGGTACTGTTCAATAAATCATACATACTAGCTCTGGAAATTTCTTATATTGTCATTTTTTTGTTGTTTTCACAAATTAAGCATATACTTAAGAAAGGATCCTTTTCAATTAATGTAAAATTAATTATACACTCTAACTTGAGTTCGTTTTTTATAAAATGATCCGATCAGTTGTATTAACATGGACAGATTTTATATGTTCATAAAGCTTTTGACATGCACAAACCCTGATAGTTCAGAAGAATAAGATTTTTCTTATTTTGAACCTTTAGACCTTTGAAATGCTTAATATTTATCAACTCTTTGAGTTTCTAACTAAAACGCATCCGCTACGGTCTCATTCTGTTTTGCTGCTGCAATATTTCAAGTCTTACCTGAAACTGTAACCCCCACCTGGTTCAAGCATGTGCAGAAACTGATCAGATCAAAAACGTTTAACCATCCCTCTCGATCGAACTGAAAATTCTTTCCGATTGAGGCTAACATGTCAGCTGACATGTTTACGTGATGCATTTTTCATCCGATTACTACTACTCCAGTACTACTACTACTACTGATGATCTGCTGGTTTATTGAGGCTTTCACCTGGAAATGGAGCATTTATTAATTATTAATTATGCTTCAGTTACTGGAACAGATGTAACTGGTTAGATTGGATCCAGAAGCTCAGACAATCAGAACTGGGTAAAGATATTCATTTTTAGCTCAAAACAAGAGTTGAGGAAAGCAACAGATGTAAAAGTGGAATTGTTGTTCTGTTATGTGTTGTGTTCCCGAAAAAGAGTGAAACAGCTGCTATGAATGCTGGCTAGAGCTGATGGTAGTGTACCGTCTGTTTGCATTAATGAAGTTACATTATTCAAGTATAACTGCTTTAATTGTCCATCCTCTATAGTTTAGGAACAGAACAGAATAAAACATGGTGGCAATGGAGTAAGGTGTTAAAAGAAAGTGAATAAGAGCTCCTTGCTGGCTGATGAGCTTTGAGAAGACGACTGGCTAATGAGACACACAACAAGGTGACATGGAAGGGCTGAAACCGCCACCAGTACTAAACCTGGACTCCAACAACCTAGCAAAGACATGGAAAAGTTGGAAGGAGGAGCTTACTCTTTATATGGAGGTTGCAATGCCAGATGCAGAGGCGGAAAACCCAAGTCAAGCTGTTCTACTGTCTTCTTGGCGAGAGCAGGAGGAAGCAGAGACTCTTAAGTCTGCCGATTCATCACCCTAGGATGACAACGAGTTCTATGTGGACTCTTTTTAACATTCATACAATATACACATGGACATTGTAATCCAAAATGAAATGAGACTGTAGAGAGATACAGATTTTTCATAGACAAACGTGTCACGGACCTGAGAATGCTAGCCAGTACCTGTAATTTTGGGGACAAAGACACATTAAAGACCACATAGTGTGTGACACAAACAATCAGGCACTGAGAGAAAGGTTGCTCAGGGAAGATACTGACACTAGACAAAGGCCTGAAGATGTGCAGAGCTACGGCACTGTCAAAAGAGAACAGTAAGACACTGCAAGGACAGATAGAGGAAGTACATGGCGTGACACACATGACGGAACCAAAAGACTGACATTTACTCTAACGTTTTGCACTTACCGGTAGCAACTTACCAGCTATTGACGGTGGTTCTTAATTTATAGAATGAATTCCGACGAATTCCAATTCCAATGAATTTCCAACTCTTGATTTTACTTTGTTTACTCCTTACTTAACCCCACCTGTAAACTTTATCGCATCCAATGCAGGATCCTCCTCGGGCTGCACGTGAATTAGGACGTCTTTTTTTTTTTTTTTTTAAACCTTTATTTAACCAGATAAAAACCCATTGAGATCATGATCTCTTTCACAAGGGTGACCTGGCCAAGAGGTCTGCA
>JBAFTA010000010.1:2718840-2728840 GCA_036919975.1 Melanotaenia parkinsoni
TGGCTCAGGAGGGGAAAGCAGTGCTCCATCAACACTGTGTACAGTGGGGATGGGGGGCTGCTGACCTCGACTCGGGACGTTGTAAGGCGGTGGAGGGAATACTTCGAAGACCTTCTCAATTCCACCAACACGTCTGCTGATGAGGAAACAGAGTCTGGGGTAGCTGGTGCTGGCTCTCCTATCTCTGGGGCTGAGGTTGCTGAGGTGGTTAAAAAGCAGGGCAGGGCCCCGGGGGTGGATAGATCCACCCAGAGTTCCTTTAGGCTCTGGATGCTGTAGGGCTGTCTTGGCTGAAACGTGTCTGCAGCATCGTGTGGACATCGCGGAAAAGTTTCCCAGGACTGGCAGACTGCGGTGGTGGACCCCCTCTTCGAAAAGGCTCCAACTACAGGGGGGATCACACTCCTCAGCCCTCTGTCACCGATTCTGTTCATAATTTTTATGGACAGAATTTCTAGGTGCAGCCGAGGTGTTGAGGGAATCCAGTTCAGTGGCCTCAGGATTTTGTCTCTGCTCTTTGCGGATGATGCGGTTCTATTGGCTTCGTCAGGCCGCGATCTTCAGCTGTCACTGGAGCGATTCGCAGCCGAGTGTGAAACGGCTGGGATGAGAATCCGAACCTCCAAATCCGAGACCATGGTCCTCAGCCGGAAAAGGGTGGAGTGCTCTCTCTGGGTCTGCAATAGGGTCCTTCCCCAAGTGGAGGAGTTCACGTATCTCAGGGTCTTGTTCAGGAGTGAGGGAAGGATGGAGGGAGATGGACAGGCGGATCGATGCGATGTCTGCAGTGATGCGGACTCTGCATCGGTCTGTCATGGTGAAGAAGGAGCTGAGCCAAAAGGCAAAGCTCTCGATTTACCGGTTGATCTACGTTCTTACCCTCACCTATAGGCACGAGCTGTGGGTAGTGACTTAAAGAACAAGATCACAAATACAAGCGGCCGAAATGAAGCGACTGGAACGACTACATCTCTCGGCTGGCCTGGAAACGTCTCGGGGTCCTCCCGACTCTGGATAAGTGGCAGAAAATGGACGAATTGTTGGATAGCAGACTTGTGCAGAGCTGGTCAGAGATCCTATCATCACAGTTCACCCCACTGAGTTACAAACAGAAGTGATGAAGCCTGGGGCGATCTGATGGAGGTTTAAGGGTTAATGTTGAGGAGACAGCGATGCATCAGAGTCCAGCGGGAGTTAACTATAAGCCTCTGAATGTGATAGCTGTAAACAGCTTCCTCTGAGTTTAAGTGCTTGTTTACCCGGTGTTGTATATGCTGTGTGCTGGTACTATAGTGTGCAGCGTCACTTGGAGGATGTGTTGTTTGCCAGATGATTTCCATTTAAAATACATGGGGATATAATTGATTTGAGGCATGAATAGTGATGTCATCTGATCGGCTTGGTGCCCATCCCTCAAACCACTCTGGAGAATAATGGTCCTCTGAGCATTTTTCTGGTCATCTTGCTTAACCGAATGCACACATAATCAGTGAGGCTCGGCTCCATGAACCCTTTCCATCTCCCTCTGGGGAGGCATCCATGCATCTTTTAAGGACTCTCATATCAAGAAGGCCTGAGCAGAGTATCCTGCATTCTCCGCCTAAATTATTAAAGCTGGGATTTTCATGCAGTTTTTAAGTGAGCCTTGGAGAAGAAGAAGAGAGAAGGCAGCCACATGCAGAGGATAGAAACCATGCAGCTTCGCTTCAAGGAAGAGAAACATGGTGACAGTTTTCAGTAAGTGTTTATTATTAGACGATTCTCCTTTTTAAAATGGGTTTTATGCTGCAGACAATCCTGCTTCAAATAGAATGATTCACCAGTTTTCCAGCCTGCGTTCCCTGTGTTAGGAAACGGCTGCATCCAGTTACAACAGAGGACACGTTGCTCTGACACGTGGCTGCTCCAACCGAGACCACATGGTTCGGTTTGAAATGTTACTTATTGACTCCGCCTGACAAATGAAAACATCACGGACAGACAACAGAGCTGGTTTCCATGGCAATGGGAAGAATGAGTGATGACATCACACAGATCTAATTATCCTTCTCAACATCATTTCTAATGTAAAAACAGTTTAAACTTCAGATACACAATCCCTATACACTGTAAATACTTTCTATACTGTATATATATATATGTATATATATATATATATACATATATATATATATCAGTGCTGGGCACGTTAACGCGTTAATCGCGCATTAACGCAACGCTTAATTAACGCCGTTAATTTTTTTAATCGCGCATTAATCTTTTTTTTTTTTTTTTTTTTTTTTTGCTGGCTGCTGGCTTTTATGGCAGACCTATTTAACGGGGCGGACTTTTATTACGGCGAAAAAAACGCTGTGTTTACTGACAAAACTGCGTTCTTTTTCATCGTTCTTTGGGTGAAACGTGACAGATTAGTGGCGTAATTGTGGCAGGTCTGGCCTCCATATCCCTGCAGCGGTGCGTCTGACGTGATCGGGAGAGCGTGGGTTTATTAAGATAAAGAGATGTTTTCTGTCTGGAACAGGAAGAAGAAAAAAGAACCAACGTTTCTCTTTGTCTAAATACATGCAGATAGACAGAACATCGTAATTTTTGGACGGGAAACTTTTTCATTATTTTTTTTTAATAAATGCGGTTTTAATTTATGCAAGACAGCAAAGGTAAGACTGTTTTCTGACTAATACAAACGTGCAGCATAAATCGGGTCTTCTTCTGCCTCTGGTTCGGTGAATCTTGGTCGTATTAAGATGAAACTTCCAGCTGAGGAATCTGTGAGATGTGAGCTTTCAGTAGAGGAGCCGTTTGTTCGTGTTCATGCCGTGGGGTGGACACGGGGAGACATATTTTGTGTTTACATGTGGTTACAGCCTGTGAAAAGATGCAAATGTTACAAGACTTTTCAAAAAGTCAGCTTAATATATATTTTTAATAAAGAGCCACAATAGGATATTTGTAATTTTTGAAGAACCACATTTTTTATTTAAATTTTTAAGGTTTTAAAATAAAGGAAACACATAAAAGCTTTATAAAAAGAGGATAGACAGACTTTCTTCTAAGGGATGTAGATATTTGTGGAAAATGCTGTAAAAGAAAAAAAAGTCCCTGGTTTCCAACCTAATGACAAGAAAGATAGATTTAAAAAAAATATTTTAGCCACGTATTTAGAGGCATTGTGGAAGGTTCAGAGTTGCAGGTTAAACACCCCTTATGTGTATTAGTAAACCAAAATTTACAGCATTTTCTTTATATAGCTGTAGGCCTTCTTTTAAAGGAAAGAGACATTTTGAGCGTAACGATGCGATTAATCGCGATTAATCACAGCATGTCATGCGAATAATCGCGATTAAAAATTTTTAGCGTTGCCCAGCACTACTATAAACACAACTTATAATGATGTTTTTTGTATTTTTAGTAGTTATTTTCACAGTAACACATTCAATTAGATTTTCAATTTCAAAAGACATATTTTCTAGGATTTGACTTTGATAACTTGACTTGATATACAAAGCAACCCCACCGCCTCGCTTCTTAGACCTGTTGGTGGTTTACAGATCATAACCCCTCATTTGCACCATGTGTTAACCTGATCATCATTTAACCATGTCTTTGATCGGTACTATGTATAAATGTTTAGTTTAAGTGATTAATCCAAAACTGTTTACCTGATATTCCTTGATAAGCTTGTCCACATCTTCATCCAGGTAGATAATGATGCACTTGAGCAGGCACTCTTTCCTTAGATTCACATCAAGGCTTTAGTGGAGAAAGATGCATGATATAAATCAGTACAAACTTACTAACAATACAGAATCGCACAATACAACATCTGCCAATAAGAATAACGATAGTTAATTGACTAATGCTGTGATCGAATAAGTTCAAAGGTTTGACTACTTGTTGGCTCGGCCTAAAACTCTTCTCTCCTCTGCCTTTTAAACCTCTTCGCACACAGACAAGAGTACTGCATGCAAGACAGATGGAGTCAAAATCCCACTTCAGGCAAACCAAAATATCCATTTAGACAAAAATATTTAGACCTCATCGTACTCTGTCTGACATCACCTTTTACAATAAAATATAAATGTAAACATGACTGTTTCCATCCATGTTACGATATGAGCACAAGCGTACCTGATCAGTACCTTCAACGTATCCCTGGTCTTCTCTCTGAAAATGCCTCCCTTGTTTCTAAAGATCTCAATCAGCTTGGTGTGCCGCTTGTCCCCAGAGGCCAGGAATCAAGGCTGAAGTGGTACATCTGCAATGTGGAGAAACTCTGCTAATTTTTGGGGGAAAAAAACAGAAAAAAGAAACAAAAACCAAAGTTATTACAGTCATTAGAAATCGGTAATATAGGACATCTAATTATTTCTTTCTTTGATATTGTAAACCAATCTTATTATCTAATAACAGGCTTACAGCTGCTGCCATGCTTGTTGTTCCAACACATCAATGTTATATAATCATTACTCAAGTGAATATTATGGTATACCAGAGTATTTACAAATCCTGAAAGTATGACAATGAATAATCACTTCTAAGGACACTGGTCAGCTGGAAAGATTGAGCAGGCACCTCCTGCATAGAGGTGTGGTCCTCAATGATGCCGGCTCAGATTAAAATCCCACCTCTGGCCCTTTACTGCGTTGGTCTCAACCTGCTTTCCTGTTATCTCTGACTGCCAGGTTTAAAACGAAATAAGGCCTGTCTCAATAAGACCAGGCTTCAACAGCAGCTCAGATTTTTTCCCTCCATCTAAATACCAACATTGCTGTACTACGTAACTAAATACTCCACAACTCCAAAGAACTGTACCACACTGATCTTCAAACATGATTTCAAGTTACATTCAAACTAATTATCTGTAAGTTTTGTGAGCCTACCAAATTTGTTGTTTCTGCTGCCACCAGTATGTCCACGACCACATTTTGAGTTAATAAGAGAGTAAATGATACAGCAACCAAACATCAACATGTAAACATTACTTAAACAACAATTGATGAACTATTTAATTTGAATCAAATCAAATGACTGCGGCCCTTGAGGATTGGATCTGGTGATCCCTGATAGGTTACCAAATCAAAATTCCTTCACTCACTGCATCAACAAAGATAGCAAATAAATAATCTGGGATATAAAGAAATCTGTCTTCACTGGTGCCATCTCAAAATTCGATCCCAGTATAGAGTTCTTCAAGCTTTGCAGCAGAGGTGGAAGTTCAGAAACTGTAACAAATTGTTAGCTCTTCAATCAGTTTGTACGGTTTGGACTTGAGATCCAGATAAAGTCTTTGTCTCTGAGTCACAGCAGGGTCTGAGAGTGCAGCAGTCTTTGTTCAGGCAGCCTGGATAACATGTGATAGCTACTGTTCCAGTGAGAACCTACATCTCACACCAACATGAGCTGTTTTGTGTCCATTTGCTCTTACTTTTCTTTCAATTTGGTAGATGCCAGCTCAATCTTCTTAAAATGCTCAACCAGGCATCTTGCTGCAGGCACACACTTGGAGATTGCTTGGTGGCACAACCAGAGTGCCATCCATGTTTCCCAGAATTTTCATTGCTGCAACAACATTAGCACCATTGTCATGCACAAAGGCTTTCTTTTTCTCTGGGGAAACATCAAATTGGGTAATAACTTCTACAATCCACTCTGCAATGTTTTCTGCTGGGTACCTCTCATTCAGGCATTGTTCTTAAGCTATGTGACTCCATTTCTAAATCCTTCTCAAGAAAATGAAACGTAACCCCAAGATGAGCCTCAGTTGGGACGCTTGACCAGATAACAGTTGTCAGTGTTCTTAAGGATGTTCTTTAATTTGTTTAATGTTTATTGTTATTTGCACTTTTATACATAAAACTGTAAAAAAAAAACAAAGAAACTTATCACTAAACACCCCCTCTCTTCAACCGATACCCCCATCTCTCAGAAACACAGACAGAATGCACAACACATATGTGCCTAGCTTCTCCTCATACACAGATTTATACAACAGATAAAATAATAATAATAATAATAATAATAAAGTACACTTATAAAACACCATAGTATAAAGGTGACTAGTTGGACGTGCCCAGAACTCCTCACCAGGGAGAGGTCCAGGAGGCACTCTAACCAGATGTGACCGCTCCCCCAAAATAAAGTACAATATACAAGTTTTATCATCAGAGACATATGATGCCATATTGTGTTTTACATAAAAGACCCCTGCTTCAGGCTCTTTTTCTGCTTTTTTGGTCTCATTTCAGAGCCAGAAAAGTCCTGCAGACAAGACCACAGAGCACCTTTGGACTTTTTAATTACCCATGGCCTTGATGTCTGTGTATCATCTGTGATTAATGTAGGTTTTTCAGACGACTCATGCATTTTTATCTTAAAAGATTTTATTCCAACAAATACTATCAAAAGGACTACTCAGAAGCACTGCCTTAACCCTTAAGTGGCTGAACCTTTTACTCGTCTTTTACGGAGCAGTTCACCTCAAATCTTGTGATTTAATTATTATTTTAATTTAATGATGGCTTTGACAGGTTGTGTTAAAGTTATACTCTTATTTTGTTTAATGTTCATGTACTCAAACAAGCTCACGTCTGATATAAATCTGTAGATGAGGTTTGATGTGAAAACTGCTGTGAGTCTGTGTTAATGTTGGAGTAAATAAATGCTCAGCTGTGTGAACAATGACTGACTGCAGCCTGCTGACCTTCAGAGAAGCTACTTTTGTTCAGTTCAGTCCAACTTTCTTCTTCTTACTGGATGAAGCAGACAGCAGCCGTACAACAAGGTCACACACAGACTGTCCCTCTTTTCTAAGAACATCTCAGCTAAAAAGCTCTCTTCTGGCTTCAGTCCTGCTGCACACACACACACACACATACACACAAACACATACACAGCAGCACCCTATCTTCTTCTATTCCCTCTCCACTGATTAAAATAACCTCCACTCCCGTCAGGGAGGAGTCAAGCTATTTTGGAAATAAATATTCCCTCGGCGGACAGACGGGACTGACTGAGATCTGTGTGTGTTGATGTGTGTGCGTAGGTGAACTAGCTAGCACGTTGATGCTCAGCTGTGTCCCCTGATGCCTTATCTTTACACCCCCCATGCACACACACACACACTAACACACACGCACACTAGTCTTTATCATGACCCGACACTTGGGCTCGGGCTGGTAATCAGAGCAACACTCCCCCCCGCCCCCCAACCCTGCCCCCTCCCAGTGAGGGAAGAGGCACGTCCTAATCTCAACTGTTGCATATCTAATACTAATTGGAATCCAGCAACTGGGTCACTCTCATTGTTTTTCAAGTATTGTCAAGTTGGGAGGAGGGAGGAAAGGAGGGGGGAGACGACATATGAAACTGAAATTACCCCCCCCACCCCCCTCTCTCTCTCTTTAGCTGGAGCGCCTTTGATTGGATCCCCTCACTCCGTAGTCTGCATGTGAGACACTCAGATAAAGAGATCAAACAAAACAGATCTTTAACACGCACATACGCACACCCGCAGACATGCACCTACACACACACACATCAATCGGCTTATGGGTGTTCTGTTTCCGCCAGTACCACCCTATGGGCAGAGAACATGGAAATAAGGGTGTATTCATACCAGGATAGTCTAAGGGACTTAGTTTGATTGGACAGGAATTGGAAAAAAATCCCCACCTTCCTGTGTTTTGTTTTCACACTGAACTTTATTCAAGCAGGCCAAACCACCTGGACATCATGCAGTTACAAATACTGCTCACTAGGGGGCAATAGTCCCCAAAACGACTACTGAACAAGAAGAAAAAAAGGAGGAAGAGGACGAAAATCTGTCACATTGATTGGCCAGCCAGACATCCACCATGTTAATCTAAGTCACTTCCTTTCTTTCCTTCAAGTTTGCTTTCACACTGGAAGAGAACCGAACCAGGAAACACCCTGTTTTCATGTGGACCAGAGTCCAGGTCTTTGGTCCACACCACGTTCCCACTGCCCAAATGAACCATAAGCCCCGTTCCCACAGAGAGGCTCGGTCTGGGCTGGTACTGTACACAAGTTTTCAAATGGTTCAGCATTCTTTTTGTCATGTTGGCCTGTTGGCAAATGCAGATCTTAAAAAAAAGAAGAAAATGATGTAATATTCACTTTTTGTGCAAAATAAGAAAAAATATTTCAACTTGCATTACGTACAAGAAGTCAAACTGGATCACGACAATTGTTTTTTTTTTAACAAAACAAGTAAGTTATGTGCATCCTACTTAAAACAGACTTGGATTATGTTCGCCCAGCGCCAATCCTAGCATAATGTTTAATTTTAAACCAGATATCGGCCAATACCGATATCATGTACACCAATATTATTATTTTTTTTTACTTTAAACCTTTTGACCTTTGAAATGCTCAATAGTCCTGAACTCTTTCAGTTTCTAATAAAAACGTTGTATCCGCCACAGTCCTATTCTGTTTTGCTGCCATTTTTTCCAGTCTTTCCTGAAACTCATTACATCCTGTAACCCCCACGGGGTTCAAGCAGGTGCATGGACAGCATCCACCACACCGACTGTCAGGCTGCAAGGTGGAGTTGAGGACCAGGAGCCAAGATTGAATTTACAAAAACTAACCTTACAATAACAAAAAAAAAATAAAAAAAATATGGAGACAAGAGTGTGAAATGACAAGAACAATACATGGCAAGAAGACTACACGGACGAAACATGACATGAAATCTACAATGCACTGCCAAGGAATAAACAAGACTGAGGGTTACTTATACAGACAGATGAAGAACAGGTGAAAGCAGAAAGCAAAACAGAATACAGAAGGGAAAGAACTACAAGACATGGAAAACAGAACTAAACATGAGGTGACTACAAAACCCAAAACTCAGACCATCAGTATAGACATGATTGTTTCTTCCTCATGATCCAGCCATGAAAATGTTGAAACTACCCCTCTCGATCTGACTGATAATTCTTTCTGATCGAGGCCAGTCAGATCAGCTGACACATTTACATGACACATTTTTATTCTTATTGGACGTTTGACTGGATGAAAAGGATCCATGTAAACACAGATTCTGTAATGAATTCTGCTGTTGTCTCAGCTTAAGCTAACTTTCAACCAATCAACATTTGACCTGCGCACGGCATCGTCTCTGAGGGCTGCATGCTGTTAGCTTTTTGGTGGACTGCACGTCTGCATTGAGATAAAACAAATTCTCAAAATCCTTCACTCTGTGGGGGCTAAGAGCGACAGAGATGGATAGGCTAACCAAGTGGTAACAAAAATCGGTCCAGACAACTGACTCATTAGGGGACAATGTGGAATTTAGCAAACTGCCCAAGGACACTTGTGGACCAAGGACACCAGGGATCAAACTGCAGAGCTTCAGATTGCTGGAAAGCAGCTCAGCCTGTGCAGCCTCCGCCTTGAGTTGAAAATACAACCAACTTTGCAGTCTGTTTGTTTTGCTCGTAAATTCCCCCACCACCTTTACCGGCTCTTGACTTTTTCTTTGTTTTTATTTTGCAGGCCATCATTTTATCTCCCTGTGAAGAACTTTTTGTTGTAAATTGGTTCTCTTTTAGAAGCAACAGGTTGTCCATGTCAGGGTGGAGTTATGCATGCAGCAGTGTTTTTATTTACCACACGTTTTATTCATTTTCATACTTTCTCACCATCTCAATCAGCTGTTTAATTAAAGCTATCCATTATACCTTGCATCACTGGACTTGGTGACATGGTTAAAAGCCACATTTTTTTTCTTCACGCTTTTCTGTGTTAACTCCCCCCACCTTAAATGTCCAACCTATAACACAACACTTCTTTCTCGGAGCCCCACAAGAAGAAACTGTTGCTCGGCTGATGTGTTGCAAACTAGATGCAAGATGTCCCCGACGATGTGAGCGAGAATAAAATCACCTAATTTTGTCCTTGTGGCCTTGAGAGCTAAAGACAAATTCTTGCTTCTCGTAAAGTACGTAACAGGCACGGGACTCCTCTCTGCTCT
>JBAFTA010000010.1:2732221-2750208 GCA_036919975.1 Melanotaenia parkinsoni
TGGATGGATGGATGGATGGATGAATGGATGGATGGATGGATGGATGGATGGATGGATGGATGGATGGATGGACGGACAGACGGACAGACGGACAGACGGACAGACGGACGGACGGACGGATGGACGGGTGGATGGGTGGGTCGGTGGTATTTTGAAGTAATAGTTGTGGAATCTGAATGAGCCCATGATTTACTGATTTTTTTTTAAATCTACATTTAAATTTTTTCTATTCACATTTACTGAGCAAGAATTTCACACATCCACACAGTATATATAAGAGCTTTTAAAAAGCATCTTAATCTTTTAAAGTTTACAAAATAATGTACAATAAGTAAATAAAATGCTGCTTTGCATTTTTTCTTTTCCATGGGACAATAATTATAAAGGTGAATGTTTTTTTAACAAATGGTTGACATAACAGTTAATGTTAACTGATGGTGTAATATTCCCAACCCAAGAGGTAGACAATACCCAGGTTTATTTCCAAATTTTTAAAATTCTTTATAGTCACTGGAAAAAACGTACTCTCCTAGACCAGTGGTTCCCAACCTATCTTTGTTGGGGATCCCTTTCACGCAAATAGTAAAAAGCTATAGACTCCCTGCCTCACCCAGGACTGAAACATGCTTGGTTTTATGCTTTTAAAAGTGAGGATGTCACCATAAATAATTTATTCTGGCTGAGTCCAGTACTTCGATAAGGCCAAAGTATAAACAATGTAAGAAGAATTGTATAAAGAGTGTATTTTAATTTTAATTAATGAGTCATGATAGTTTTACAACCCAACCCAAGTAATGTTTCTACCAGGGAACGACTGAAGTGTTTTTCTGTGTTGTGTACATTAATAGAGTTGTTGCAGTAAACTCTTCCTCACCTTGACAGACTTTTTCTCTCCCGGAAAGCAAGGTCATGAAGCATGTATACACCCTGCAAGTCATCACAATGTTTGGGTGTAGACAATTAGAGTTTACATGTAAAAATCACCAGTTAAATAAGCAATAACATAAATAAAATAATATAACTACAGTATATCAAGAGATATTGTGCTGGAAGAGGACTTTTTAAACCAGCCCTTTCTCTCCTGTTCTTGGCCTGATTGTGAATTGCAATGCAACTAAAACTGTTGAATACAGTGACACACATGAAGAAAAAAAGAAAAAGAGAATATAAAAGAGTGCGAGAGAGATGTAGAGCACACCGAGTTGAATAAAAACAAAATAGAAACAGTAAAGATAATAACAAACAGATAAATATTTACTATATTTACAAGGAGGTTATGGTGCAGACCTAATGTACAGTACAGAGTTATGTAGGCTGATGTCTGCAGAAGGGAATGATTTCCTGTTGCGTTCTGTGTTGTAGAGAGGTGGAGTCAGGCTGGTGCTGAGGTTGCCCAGCATGTTGGAGAGGCTGTGAAGGCTTGTCCAGTATAGTTCTTAACTTGTAAGTAAAACGTAAGTAAGGAAGCTGATTTTAAAAGACTCTTTCCTTATTGCACCTTTTTACATACAATGTTTGCAAAATTTGAAAGAATCTTGTAATAAAGAAAGGATGTGTACGCTGTATCGTGTTCTAACAGAATATGTTGATGGAGGACAGACGTCTCTGTGCTCCCACCCTACGTTCTTGTGTTTGCTTCATCCTGGATGTTAACTTACTTCAGGTTACTGGAATTGTATGCCTCTAATGCCTGTCTTCTCATGTTTCTGTCCCTTTCGCTCTCACAAGAGAGAGGAGAAAAACCAATGGGCCCTATCAGCCCCTGAAGACCAGTGTACCCCCCTCGCTCACCGAACCTCATTAACTCAAGCCCCCTACACACTTCCTGTTAGTCACAATTCAGAAAGCATGCAGTTCACAAAGCAAGGCAGAGCAATTAAAGTGCTGCATTGCATTTTGCATTGTGTTTATGTCTTACGCCACAGCAACACCGACGGCCTTCGGCGTCGCAGCCCGACCGGCTTGGTAAACAGATTCTGACGGATTTGAAAACAGATGTGTCCAAACGTTAGAGATGAAATGTAAAAAGCTCCACTGTTTTAATAACACTACATTGGATTTAATTGCTGTCAAAAGATCTCATTTGTCAGTTTATGAGAGACCCAGCAGACTCCTCCTCAAGGACTGCTGCGGGTCCTCAGGTCCCTCTTTGAGAACCAATATTTGTATCATTAACAAGTTACATTAAATGACTCCCAGAGACAAAATCTCATGAAAAGGGTGATTACACTGTCAACACTGTGTATTTGGAGAAACCTGCTTTGTCCATACTGCGGTCAGCACAGTCATCTAATGCACCACTAGATGGCAGTGTTGTGTATTACAGCAAAGTGACTTCCTGCCTGTGTAAAGCTGAAGCTCTGCACAAATTACATCTGATTATACATGTGTTTAGATCTAAATGACCTTCCACTACATCGCTGCTACCTTCAGCTGCAACAGACTGCAGCATTTCTGCTCTTCAACACTGAAATTCTTATTTTATTCATAAAAAGGTTGGTGTAGAATCTGAGTGTCATAAATGAGGTTTTTTACCAAAAATGTTTTGGTAAAAAACCTGCTTAAATGAGACATATCTGGTATTTGTTAAATATTCCGAATGAGCTCTGAAACAGTCACATGACTGCAACTTTATATTTTCTAAAAATGAAACTTGGGTTCATGGTTAAACCTTTTATTATTGTTAAACATCAGTTTGTTTGGCCTATAAATACTATAAAATTGTAAATACTACAGGCCAGTATATGCTTTCATTGGCAAGTTTAATCCACTATTTTCTTTTTTTCATCCATCTATTTTCTTATTAATAATTGTCCAACAGATAAAACAATAACTTTTGTATTTTGGGTTTTAATTTTAGTTGAGTGTGATTTTTTTATTGAATGATTATTTTTTTAGCTGTTTTTTATTTAGTTCTATTGTTTGTATTATTTTACTGGGTTTTATTTGGCAGTTTTATTGAAAGGCCATGTTTGGTGTGGAGTGAAGAACTTTTCTTTTTTTCTTTCTTTTGAGGACCTGTCTGTAAAAAAAAACTGTAAATCTGTAAAGTTTCCCATCAGGGACGATAAATTAATGACTTGAGTCGATGTTAAAAAGAAATTTTGAGCCACATTAAAGAACACAATCAGAATGCTGCTTATATTGTTGATCATTCAAACTGTTTTACATAAAAATTTCAATGCAGATATTTTTTTTAATTGTTATTACATTTTTCTGGCATTTCTGTATTAGTGCAAATAATATGAATATAAGCTGATTAATGGTCATGCTGTGAGTAAGAAGATTGAATTTTATTTAACTTGTTTACTTTGTCTGAAAAATGCCCTGTGATGAGTTTTGCTGTGAACTGGGTCTAAATAAATAAGCCAAATTGAATTAAATTCATACAGCTAGCTTAATAATGCATAAAATAAAATAAAAATGTTCAATCTGATACATAAGTAATTGCATTATCAGGAAAATACACTTCAATTAAGCTAGTACAAGGCAGTGGATGCAAAGTTAGCCTGGAGCTTTTGTTCCTATAACTTTACGGGCTCTGAGCAGCTGCACATTACGAAGAGCAGTAAACAATTTGGATAAAAGTTGCTCAAGAAATGAGTAAAAATAACAGGAAGCGGATCAAACTTATTGTCCAGTGAACACAACAGCAGGAATGAGAAGGGTGCTAAGGCCATTTCTAAACTGAGTTTACCTTATTAACACCTATGATGATAAAACAAGGAATGATGAGCTAGAGAGGGGGCGGGGGTTTGGGGGTGATGGTGGGGGCACAAAGAGAAAAGAAGAGTTGCCTCCAGAGAATTCTGTTCTCATTAGGCCCTTACTCCATTTATTAATAGCCAGTCATTGGGGTTGCAGGGAAATTTCCGTTGCCTGCCACTATGCATGTAGAAGTGATTTTTCTTTCACTCAATTGGCTTACCGTCGCACTATTTGGCCTGTGTGTGTGTGTGTGTGTGTGTTTAAAGCAACTCTCTCTCCCATTTTGTTTCTCTCTCCTTCTCTCTGTCTTGCACACTTCAGTGGAAAGCTGTCAAAGTTATTGGGAAAGTAAGAATGGTGTACAAGCTGATAAAAATGTCCTGCTATTGGTTGTCAGACATGTCAATAAGGTGTCTGTTCATGTGTGTGTTGAATGTTCTCTCTGCTCAGCTCATTTAATGTGCTTTATGAGCACTGTGTATACATTACCTTTGTCCTCGTGCACATTCTTACTCTTTATTTGTCATTTTATGTCATTTTGTGAATCTAACAATAAATCTGCTGATTTACTGACACATGAGGACAATAAGACGCATAAAAACACAAAGACAAATCTAAAACTACGGTCCAATAGGAGAATTTAGGATTTCACACATTTTCTTGTGGTAACAAAGTTCAATAGATCAAATAATTGAAGATGGGAGCTTAGGTGTGGAGTATACACTGCAGGGCTGCTGGTGGCTGTTTGGATATTTTTCTTTTGAAAGCCAAGACTTAAGAGAATGATGCAGATGAGAAAAGGTTTGGCCACTGTTGGTCTGTGTGTTATTTCTACAAAGTTCTGTTAGTAATAAATTCTGCTTTCTTCTTCTGGTCGACCTTTATGCTGCTACATCTATTCATACATTCATTTTACATCATTTTAGCCTCATGATCCGACAAAAATGTTCAGAAACATAATGTCTGCATGTTAACTGGAATTAAAAGGCTTCAGCTTTTACATTCAAATTATGTGTGTGTGTGTGTGTGTGTGTAGGTGTGTGTGTGTGTGTGTGTGTGTGTGTGTGTGCCTCCTGCCTTACTGTGAACTTTCTCTACTCTGAATCCTAGAAGATGTAGGCTGGACATCTTGCTGATTCATCCATCCATCCATCCATTCATCCATCCATTTTCTACTGACCATTCTCGCTGGTGTCACACTGTTTACAGAGCAGCTGATATTTATTACTGCACATTTGAACAAAACAGGAAGCGTTAGTTTTAAGATGGCAGGGACTCCTGATGTTTAAACATCAACACAAAAACTTAAATCTAGCAGCAGGCAGATGTAAATCACGTCCCCATAAACCAGCGACAATCAGTGCTACACATTTTCTCCCTCTGATAGTACCTGGTAGTACCTAATAGTATTTGGATAGTACCTGATAGTACCTGGTAGTACCTGATAGTAACTAGTAGTACCTGGTAGTGCCTGGTAGTACTTGGATAGTACCTGGTAGTGCCTGGTAGCACTGAGATAGTACCTGATAGTACCTGGTAGTGCCTGGTAGTACTTGGATAGTACCTGGTTGTACCTGCCGGCCAAAAGACTCAGAGCAACAGCTGTCCCCGCCCTAGCAGCACCCGTCTCTGTCCTCTCCTCGTTAGTTCGCCTCACCACCTTTGCTTCTGTGTCATGACGGATTCTCAGATGTTTAGGGAGGTTTGTGGTCTTCCCACGCACACACATCACACATCGTTGCTCCCCTCGTCACTGCTGTCGGACTGATCACTGAGCAGCGATGAACCGCGCTGCTGCGACTCGACACTGCGTCTTGTTTTCCATATGCACATGGCAGGCAGACAAATAAGTAGTTTCTACCTATGCTGAATGTTTAGTTATATAAATGTTGGTATAGGAGGAAGTGATATTTCACTATTGTTCCACACATCACTACTAGTTATTCTTCTCGGATACTTAAATCAAATGATAGGCCCGTTTTTACCCTGTTTACACTGTTTGGGATTCAACCTTCTAAACTTAGTGAACAGGTCAGTAAATGAGTGTTTGGTGCATTATATCTGTGTTGTAACAATGCTTCATTGTATATTGTTGGGAACTATGTTTATTCCTCTTTTAAATGGAGCCATATCTGTAAGGTAAATGCATCTGTGGGATGAGCAGTAGAGTTGAGTATTTGGGTTGTGTCCATGAAAAACATGCTAAAGCTTCTCTGCCAAACAGCTGTTTCTACTCTCTCTTCTTCATTAGACTGGATGATTGACGTCTGTAAAAAACAAGACATATTTGTCCCACTATTTTATACTGCTTCTCCTGCATTGCAAAGTTTGTGACTGTTCATATTAACATGTATGAGTGTGTTGTGTGTCTGATGAAAGATTTAAACAAAGTTCATTTTGTTCTGTCCTCTTACTCCTGAATCATACATATTTGTGTTTAATGCATTCAATCACACCAGCACATGCATCAGGACGAGGGTTCTACTATGTTACATCCAGATATACACAAACACAGAGGCCACCCAAGCACCCTAATCCACAATCTGTGTTTGAAATGCAGGGCCAGGGTCAAGGATTACAATAAACTCTGATGATCAGATAATACAAGAATTTTTATTCCAGTGGAGGGCCTGATCATTCTAACTCCACCGTGTCCAACAAGGAGGAGTGTGTGTGTGTGTGTGTGTGAGAGAGAGAGAGGAAGATATAAGGAGGAGAGACTGGAGCAAGAAGGATGGAAAGATAGATGCATAAGAAAACCAAACAGATGCCAGCATAGTGTTTAGCTATCAGGTATGAGTGTGTATGAGTGCATATTGTTTCAATGATCCAGTTGAAAATGATTTAATGTCTCAAAATGACATGTCATCTGTAACTGAGTCCCAGTGAAACATGTGTTGTAAAAACAGCTGTTAAAGATTATTGTTTTCATTTGAAACAGTTCTTTATACATTGCTGACTTTTAACTAAATTGTATTTATCATCCAAGAGAAATCATAATGATGGAGTAGCTTTTCTTTTGTTTTCACGTTAAGTCATAAAATGATTGTTTGGTTCGTTATTTATATATTTATTTCGTTGTTGTAATAATACTTATTGGTATTAAATTTGACATTGTTTGAAAGTCTCTTTTATTTCCCTTTCATGTGGAGCCACATTTGTAATTTAAATGTATTTGTGGGACGAGCAGCAGAGTTGAATATGTGGGTTGTGTCCAAATTCTCTATCAGACAGCTGATTCTGCTGTTGTCTCTTGCTTGGTGTCTGTGTTTATTGGGTTGGATGATTGAAGTCTGAAGAAACAAGACATAAAGGTAATTTAGCAATGTCTTCATTTATCAAATGTGAGCCTTAGTATTTAGAAAAAGAGGCACTCAAGAGTGTGATAATTAAAGAGTCTTTATTATAAGATAATTATAAAAACATGTGAGCGTGTTTCAGCCAAAAAGGTCTTCGTCAGGGCAGGGGCCAAAATTTATGTCAGTCAGTTCAGTTCATTGTTAAATAGGTAATCATAGACAGCTGCTCATTGTGAGCAGGTAGACTCATGCTGATCATCCAGCTTATGTCACCAGTCAGATGTAGTTGTGTTGGTCACTTTGGTACCAAATGTTCAGTGAGTTGAGGTCAGGACTGCCGGCAGGTCATCCATCCTCTGGAGGTGGTCTCTGATAAACCGCTTTGTGGGGACTAGCGTTGACATTTTGGGAGGATAGAATTTGGTCCCAGACTGTGGAGATTTGGGATAACTGCTTGTAAAATCTCATCTCCACATCTCTATGCAGCAGTATTTCCTCCAATGATGACTAGCCTTGTTTTTTTCCATGACACATTCACACCAGGATAGTCCGAGGGACGCAGGTCAAGTGGGTGGTGAAAGCCGAAAAATTTTGCATCCTCCTTTATGTTCACACTGAACTTTACTGAAGTAGTTTAAAACACCTGGATAACTTCATGCTCACTAGGAGATGGTATTGCCCAAACAGACCACTAACTAAGAAGACAAAAAGCAGGAGTAAGAAGAAAATCCAGCTCAGTGATTGGCCAGGACTGAAAATGTCTCATTCACCACCGACAAACAATGAAGCAACAATAAATGTCTGCAGTCTGGTTTCTGGTTTTACTTTGGTGTTCAAACCTGAACCGATTTTCACCAGAATGTGTCCAGTATGAGGCAGCCAGACATCCACCATGTTGATCTACACCACTTCCTTTCTTTGGTTTATTCTGTTGCTCCATTTGTTTCACACTGGAAGAGAACAAACCAGGAGACCCCAGTTTTCAAGCGGAACAGAATTCAGGTCTTTGGTCCACACTAGACTGAGAATGAGCATTCACACTCTAAATGAACCACACTATCCACGGAAGGAGGTTTGGTTAAAATGGACCAGACAGCATGTCTAAATGCACCAAGAGACGTTGCACCACACCATCCCACTACCTCCACCGATGGTTATCCCAGTGGTGCAGCAACTAGCACTGGCAGAGATTTGGACAGTTTTTCATGGACATAGTCCCCATTCTTAACTCTGCTGCTCAACTCACAAATTTCCTTACAAACGTGACTCCTAATGTGACACTTAAAAGGAAAAAAAGAAAGAAAAAAAATCAAAACAAACAAACAAAAACAAAAAACAGACTTTCCAGTTGTGTGCGATTTTTTTTGCCAAGGATTGTTATAACAAAGATACACACCAATTTACTTCTTTACTTCCACTCATTTACTGACTTGTGCTGATATAATTATTGTTTTCTCTCTGGCATTTTAGAAACACTTTGAACATTTATGTGTATTTTTACCATCATTTGGAAAAGTGTGAATGGGTGGGGTTGGTAAAAGAGGGGTGGTCACTTCAAGATGAAGAGATAAAAACTGGAAAATGAGAGAGAGCGCAGCAAGGACAGAAAGAAGAGACTCACAGAGACCTACAGAGGACAAAGTGAGGTTGACAGTTGTCCTAAAGACATCATCTGCCTCTTTTCTTCATTTTCTGTCTTGTCTCTGCTAACATGGATCTCTGCTGGCTGCATGATGCTGACGAGCCATCTGCCGACTGGATGATCTGTGATCAGATGGAAAAACTGTGTATGAATGTAAGCGTGGACCTCTGCAACTATTCTACTACTATTTACACTGCATGTGTGTGTGTTTGTATTTGTTGTCTTCAGATTGTAAACATACCCTAAACACAGAAGCATGTGCATGTAATTGCATGAGTATGTGTGTGTGTGTGTGTGTGTGTGTGTGTGTGTATGTGCGCATTAACATTCATGGAGCCAGCGGGGCATGTCAGAGCCCATAATGACCCCAGAGAGAAGGTCCAGGGCTGTGGGAGGGCCAAGGAGGTGCCTGGGGGTTTGGATGTTGACGGAAGCCTGCTGATGAGAGGTAGTTTTACTAAACCATCTGACGAGGTGTGTTAAAAAGAAATATGCAGAAACTAACATATGCTGATAAATACTGAGATTAGTTGCAGAATCAAGAAGTCTAACAAATAAAGTGAGTAAAATTGGTCTTATTGTTAAAATGCATTGTTACAATTTGAACCCCCTCAGTCCCAATATGACAACAGTATGACCCTAGACAAGCAGCTTTTCCCAGCAGGACACTAGTGGGACTCAGAAAAATAGCTTATGAGGTTTTGATCAGACCTCTAAACTCCCTTTTAGACTGATCTGATGACATCCATGAGAAGCTAACCCACCCACAAAGACCTCACCCCACAACCCACCAGACCCCAAATGATCCAGAGCTGTAGCCCACCCGGTTGTTCCTGCTAATAACATATGATTGTCTGGCAGCTTAATCCAAGCAAGTCTAAGTGAACCTGGTTGCTATAGTGAAACTGGAAAAGACGAGATAGGTCAGCAGCCCAGCACAGTGCCGGACTGACATTCATGCTCTCTCACACCTACAGCCAATTCTGAATCAACACTTAACCTAACACGCTTATCTTTGACCTGTGGGAGGAAAAGGAGCGCTTGTGTGTGTGTGTGTGGGGCCTTTGGGTTGCAGCCACAGTAAATAAGTACCCCTAAAACAGACAGGAGATATATAACAGCTTCCATCATGAAGAAAATTATTTGTTGGTTGTTTGTCTGTACCATAAAATAAGAATAATTTTCCCCGTTTCCAGGAAAATACCTTCACAATTTCATGCTTGTAGAAGTCAGAAATATGTGCAATGTGCAAACACATTCTCATTTCCAACTCATCACATGCTTCCACTAGATCAAGAGTTCTATGCATCAGTTTTCATTGCTTGGGTTACGCCTGTCTTGTCACTTTCTCATGCGCGGGGAGCTGCTCCATAGCTGCATATTGCCAATTATCCGGCACCAGTAGATGATGCTGTGGCTGTACTGGTGGTGAAGAGCACCAAAAAAACATTGTTCTGTATTACTGGCTCATCAACAGCTTACACAGGTTGCATAAGGGTTTTTCTTTTTAAATGTTACCGTGGAAAGGCCTCCTGTCACTCTATCATTATAAACTTGGTAAACCCTGCACATTTTAACCTCTTAAGTTCCAATTAACTGAGGGTTAAATTAAATGGGGTTTTCTGCTGGAAAATGACATACCCAAAAGGAATTGATTATGTCTATTGGAAGCATCAACATGGATAAAGAAACTGAGAATGTAACATAAGGAAAAATAAATAATTTTCTCATCTGTTTTTTTTTAATAGTATCTAACCCCTTTATGAATTTGCTATGTGAGACTAAAGAAAAATATTAATTTTGACATTATCTGTGCAAATATTCATAGTTTTTAACTAGGTAGCTTGGTGGTTTGCAGTGCTGTCCTTGTCACGCGATGAGGATCTTGCTCTTCTTTTGTAGTGGAGTGTTTCTTTTGAGATGTCATTTTATCCAGAAGTAGATAAATAAGTGGAGGAAAATACTGCAAACAGGTGGATTCATGTATAAATATGGAAATAAAGTAAATACTTTCTGTAAATCTGGTGTGTTTTATAACTCCAGCTTACATAAATGTCCATTGTCTGCTTAAACCAAAACAATTTTAAAGCAGTGACATTGGACAAAAAAATTACCCTTCCTGAATTATTACATTGTATGCATTAAACTACAATTTTTAGCTTAATAACTGTTTTCCCCACCTTACTGCAGTGAAGGAGTTTGCACATCCTAAAGATCCTAGGAGCTATGCTGTCAGGGGCTTTATGCCTCCAGTGCCTCCAGTGGGCTCAGCACCTGTGGGACCGATCGAGTGCAGTGTGAGCTGACCAGCAGCTGAAACAGGGGACCCTGGCGGTTTGATCCTCCTCTGCAGAAGTTGCTCTAGGGACATGGAACGTCACCTCTCTGGCAGGGAAGGAGCCTGAGCTGGTGCGCGAGGTTGAGCAGTTCCAGCTAGATATAGTTGGACTCACCTTCACACACAGCTTGGGCTCTGAAACCACTGTCTTCGAGAAGGGCTGGACCCTCTTCCATTCTAAAGTTGCTCCCGGTGAGAGCTTCTGAGCAGGTGTGGACGTACTTATTGCTATTTCCAGTATCAAACTGCTGAACAAAGTCAGGATTTTCTTCTATACCATTTCAAACTGGAGTGCCAGTTTGAAATTTTCTTCTTAGTGAGTGTGTCCTTATCAACTATAACGCAAAGTTAAATTATGCCCCAAAAATAAAAACATTTCCAACATACCTGGAATTTTATTATATCCATACAGAGGACATCCAATCATATTTTTAAAGATAATATTCTGTTATTAGCTCAAAAACTGCTTTCATAAATAAAATAGAATACAACAGACCTTTATTGTCATTGCAACAAGTGCAGTCCCAATCAATGGGCGGTAACGTAAACACTTCTGGTGGTTTCTTCTTTGTTGGTGTTCAGCGGCTTTGTCTTCCGGTCGTTGGACCGGGTATCAAAATTAGGAATCGAAATATAAAAATATTTAACGATTCTGGGAGAATTGGAAAGTAAGTCCCAGTTGTAATCGACACCCAGCCCAAGGGAGCTGTCACTCAAACCCAAGAAATCAGGTCACACATAAAGCGACAGCCGTCATAACCCTGAGATGTGCCAGCGTGCCAGTGTTTATGCCCCGGGGTGCCACCTGTGACACAAGTGCCAAAGGTTTGCTCTAGACCCCTGGTCTAGACCCTGTTCCATGACTGACTTACCAAAGTGAAGCTTAGTTCACTCTTAATGTTTGTTAGCAATTCATGACCACCAACCACGCCTTTCTATGCAGACAACCAACCCTCCGATGATAAAACTGGTACTTTAATTTGTTACCCCCAAGCCACAGTTATGGTATAGAAGAAAATCCTGACTTTGTTCAGCAGTTTGATACTGGAAATAGCTGCAAAAATATCAGATCACTAATTTTCTTATGATTATGACACCTGGGTGGTTAAGAGCACACTGACCACATTTACATGAGAGATTTAATTCCCCTTTAATTTAGCATAAACATAAAATCCTCTTTAACATGACTTTGTTAACACGTAATTCCAAATGAAAAGGGCCATTCTGAATTAAATCTTGAATTCAAAATAAGTGGCTGGGTTATTCTGATTTAAAATCGGTATTGAATAATTACTTAACCATGTATATGTTCATTCTGCTTTAAAATAAATCTGATCTTTTTGAGCATGCTCATTTTGAATGAATGAATTAATTCTGAATTAAAAATCACCATGTAATCAGGGTCATGTTGTGCTATGCGATGTAGATAGATGCCGTCTTGACTTAGTCTTCAACGCTGAGGAGTCCAAACATTCTTCATTTTCATAAAAATGTTACAATAGGACATTTAAAAGTGCTTTTTCAGGGCATGAAACAAGGCTAATCAAGAAATATAAGATACTTGATGACCGTATCTATAGCAGCCATAGAGTGAGGAAACCTTACGTCTCTTCATATGAAAATACAAGCCTGAATGCAGCTGCCTCTGTATATTCACTCTTTGTGCTTTATTTCCATGTTGACCACTAGCTGTGCACATCCAAGTGTGCATCTTGTATACACACCTAAGGGCTTTGTTCTCTGACAAAACATTTATTCGGTGCACACATTTATGCTCGTGGAGCTTGGTGGTCATCCCCCAACCCCCAACCTGCAAAGGTCAGTGGCTTCTTTGATGTTGGCCCCATAGATCACCATTATTACTGTAGTCTATTGATTCCTATGGAGATGAGGCCTGCAGCCCTGGTTCTGGGTGACTGATGCTGAGGTCAGGGTCTGCATCCCCCTGGCTTTGTTTCAGAATATAAAATCCAGCTAACTGCTGCCTATTGCTCAGCATGCTGAGCTTGTTTGAAGGACACACAGGAATTCAAGGTGTATTAAAGCACTTGCACATCAAATAGATTATGTACTGTACCAACCAGGTTTATGGCAATGTGTAGAAGAGGCTTAAAACATCTGTTGTGTTCTGTGCTTACAAATGTTTTAATTGTAAAGAATAAGTATTTAGTATTTCACTCTTGGAGTATTCTTGACAGTGCAGACCCCTAGAATGGCTTCATTACAAGGGTTTACAATACTTTGACAAAAGCTGACACATGTTTATATCAACAGCATCCCTTCAGATAATATTAGCAGGCTCTTACATCTGATGTGGCAGATGGTCCTTAGCATGGTAGAGAAAATAAATGAATGAATAATAATAATAACAACAACAACAATAACAATAACAATAATAAATATCTAAAAAAATATGGCAGGGGAAGGAAGCAAAAAAACACCAAAAGGGACAAGGAAATAATAATAATTTATAAATTCTTACTAAGAATAATTAAGATATGGTAATGGAAACGCAGAAGCAATGGTAGTGATAACAACGACAATAATAGTGATGGTATTAATAACCAATAATAATAACCAACAATAATCACTTTGCATCCCTGATTCGTAGTTATCACATAGAAACTACTGATGTTGTTCCTATGTTATTGTTTCATATGGCAATGTCTGCTGTAATGTAATTACTACCATGACGTAATACAGAAACAGGTAATGGGTCATGTTGCAGCCCTGATTCATGGTTATTACATAGAAACTACTGATCTTCTTTCCATGTTATTGTTTTATATGGCAATGTCTCCTCCCTGAGCCGCTGTTATACCGTGGTGGTTGCTCGTCCTGATGAACCTAGTGGCTATGTTGTCGGGGCCTTTATGCCCCTGGTAGGGTCACCCACTCAAACCACCCCTATGATGACGACAAATCATGGACCCAGGTTTCCCTTGCCCAGACGTGGGTTACTGGGGCCCCCCTCTGGAGCCAGGCCTGGAGGTGGGGCAAGGAGGCGAGCGCTTGGTGGCCAGGCCTCTGCCCAAGGGCTTGGCCAGGCTCAGCCCGAAAGGGTTGCAAGGGCCCCCTCTTTCGTGGACTCACCACCTGCGGGAGGGGCCACAGGGGTCGGATGCAGTGTGAGCTGGGTGGCTGTCAGAGGCGGGGAACCTGGTGGTCTGATCCTTGGCTGCAGAAGCTAGTCAAGGGACATGGAATTGCAACTCTCTGGTGGGGAAGGAGCCTGAGTTGGTGCGTGAGGTTAGGCGGTTCTGGCTAGATATAGTTGGACTCACCTCAACGCATGGCTTGGGCTCTGGAGCCACTGTCCTTGAGAGGGGCTGTACCCTCTCCGATTCTGCCGTTGCTCCCAGTGAGAGGCACCAAGCAGGTGTGGGAATGTTCATTGCACCTCTACATTGGGTTTTACCCCAGTGGAAGAAAGGGTAGCCTCCTGACTGTTGTTGTGCTTATGTACCAAACAGCATTTCAGAGTACCCACTCTTTTTGGAGTCCTTGGAGGGAGTGTTGGAGAGCACTCATTCTGGAGACTCCCTCGTTCTGGTGGGAGACTTCAATGCCCATGTGGGCAATGACAGCGAGATCTCGAGGAGCATGATTGGGAGGAATGCCCCCCCTGATCTAAATCTGAGTGGTGTTTTGTTGCCTCCACTGTTGTGGCCACAAGGTCATCGGTGCCTGTCTTGGCAGTATCCGCCGAACTCGGTGGTGGACACCAGGAGTAAGGGGTGAGGTCAAGCTGAAGAGTCCTATCGGGCCTTTTTGGCCCGTGGGACTCCAGAGGCAGCTGATGGGTATCGGCAGGCTAAGCGGAGTGCTGCTTCGGCGGTCGCTAAGGCAAAAACTCGGGCACGGGAGGAGTTTGGAGAGGCCATGGAGAATGACTTCCGGATGGCTTCGAGGAGATTCTGGTCCACCATCTGGCAGCTCAGAAGGGAAAAGCAGTGCTCCCGCAACACTGTATACAGTGGGGATGGGGGCTGCTGACCTCGACTCGGGATGTTGTGAGGCAGTGGAGGGAATACTTTGAAGACCTTCTCAATCCCACCAACACATCTTCCAATGAGGAAGCAGAGTCTGGGGACCCTGGTGTTGGCTCTCCCACCTCGGGGCTGAGGTCGCTGAGGTGGTTAAAAAGCTCTTAGGTGGCAGGGCCCTGTAGGTGGATGAGGTCCACCCAGAGTTATTTAAGGCTCTGGATGCTGTAGGGCTGTCTTGGCTGACATGCCTCTGCAGCATCGAGTGAACATCAAAGACAGTTCCCCTGGATTGGCAGACTGGGTGGTCCACTTCTTCAAAAAGGGGGACCGGAGGGTGTGCTCCAACTACAGGGGGATCAGACTCCTCAGCCTCCCTATTCAGGGGTGCTGGAGAGGAGGGTCCGTCGGATAGTTGAATCTCGGATTGAGGAGGAGCAGTGTGGTTTTCCGTTGTGGTACAGTGGACCAGCTCTACACTCTTTCCAGGGTCTTTGAAGGGGCATGGGAGTTCGCTCAACCAGTCTACATGTGCTTTGTGGACTTGGAGAAGGCATTTGGCCATGTCCCCCAGGGACTCCTGTGTGGGGTACTCCGGGAAAATAGAGTGCCGGACCCCCCTATGCGAACTGTCCTGTCCCTGTACGACCGCCGTCAGAGCTTGGTCCGCATTGCCGGCAGTAAATCAGAATCACTTCCAGTGAGGGTTGGACTCTGCCAAGGCTGCTCTTTGTCACCAATTGTTTTTATAACTTTTACAGACAGAATTTCTAGGCGCAGCTGAGGTGTTGAGGGGATCCAGTTTGGTGGCCTCAGGATTGGGTCTCTGCTCTCTGTGGATGATATGGCTCTGTTGGCTTCATCGGCCTGTGATCTTTAGCTCTCACTGGAGCGATTCGCAGCTGAGATGAGAATCAGCACCTCCAAATCCGAGACCATGGTCATCAGTCGGAAAAGGGTGGCGTCCCTTCTCCAGTTCGGCAATGAGGTCCCGCCCCAAGTGGAGGAGTTCACATATCTTGGGGTCTTGTTCATGAGTGAGGGCAGGATGGAGCCGAAATTCGATAGGCAGATCGGTGCGGCTTCTGCAGTGATGCGGAAGTCCTTTGGGGGTGGGCTCTGCATGGCTGTCAACAGCAAGTGGGCAACAAATCTTACAGTGAGAGAAACCTAGAGCTGTAGACATTATGAATTTATGACTGTGTTGTTCAGATCACATTATCTGCCCAGAGAAATCTCCCAGATCACTGTGTATCTTAGTTTATGTCCCAGGACCTGATTCTAACCTAGCTGCTGAACACATCACTGACAGCTACAACAGAGTGTTACTAATGGGGGATTTAAACAGGTGTGACATCTCCTCACATCTGCCCACTAGAGCAACCACAACCAAAATGCAGAACCTACTGGACATGTGCTACGGTTACATCCCAAATGCATATGTCTCAAAACCATGCCCACCTCTCGGCCACTCAGACCACAACGTCATCCTGCTACTCCCGAAATATAGGTCACAGCTGAAAACAGGTGAACCCATCACAACAACCATTAGAGTCTGGAATGTAGATGCAGCTGAAACATAAAGGGGCTGTTTTGAGCTGACAAACTGGGACTTGTTTTTTAATGATGAGGAGGGGGATTTTAACAGGATAACAAATGTTAACAGGATAACATTTTAACAGGATAACAGATATTTTATTTTGTGAAGACATTGTTACACCTACCAAGAAAATAACTATTCAACCTAATAATAAAAAATGGATTTCAAAAGACATGAAAATCTGCCTTGTTCAGAAGAAAAAAGTGTTTTTAGAATGTGACAAGGTCAGGGTGTGAGAACTGGAAAAGGAGCTCAGAAGGAAGGCCAGGGAGGCTAAGATCAACTATAAGAACAGAGTGAAGGAGAAATTAACAGTAATGTGAGAGAGGCTTGGCAGGGGTTGAACATCATGATGGACAGAGCCCCCAAACCCACAGCATCCGACCACCCAGATCCTGCCTCCTTTTGTTGTGCACTTTCACCCATTTCAGCCACAACACACCAACCACCTGGACCTCTAGCCCCTCTTACCATACCAAGTGATGGTATGGTAAGTGATGGTTGATGAACAGCTGGTGGCCTCCATTCTACCTAAAGTGAACCCACACAGCCCTCTGGCACTGACAGGCTGAGAGGCAGGGTGCTCAAGGACTGCTCCACACAGCTATGTGGAGTCCTCAGGCTATTCCTGCACGTTCTGGACTCTGGCTCAGTCCCCATCCAGTGGAAGAAGTCCATCATTATCCCAGTGCTTAAAAAGCCCCACCTGAAGGACCTGAAGGACTACCGGCCAGTTGCCCTCACGTCTGTCTTGTGCACATGCACGGAGAGAGTTGTGTGTATTCAACTTTCAAATATACTGTTGGACAAAACTGATCCATTTCAGTTTGCCTACAGGAAAAAACTGGGTGTAGAGGATGCAAGTCTCACACTTTTAGACTGTGTCACCAAACAACTGGATTCTGCACATCCACACGCTAGGATTTTATTTATGGACTTCTCTTCTGCTTTTAACACCGTCCACGCACACACTCTGCTGCACTGCCTCTCTGACCTGCAGGTCCACCCCACATTGATTTTATGGATTATGAACTTTTTAAAGGACAGGCCTCAACAGGTTCTTTTTAATGGCTTTAAATCTGGAACATCGGTTTTAAACACAGGACTGCCCCAGGGCTGTGTTTTGTCTCCTTTCCTCTTTTCTGCCTACACCAACAACATCACCTGCAGCAGAGAAGGAACACAACTTTTTAAGTATGCGGATGACATGGCGCTGGTGGCCCACCTGACCGACACCCAGGCTCTGTTTGAGTACCAGCAGATAGTCAGCAGTTTGGTCCAAACATACAATAACATGTATCTGGAGCTCAATATTGCCAGAGACAACTCACCATCTCACCATCTATCTATCTATCTATCTATCTATCTATCTATCTATCTATCTATCTATCTATCTATCTATCTATCTATCTAT
>JBAFTA010000010.1:2753801-2764020 GCA_036919975.1 Melanotaenia parkinsoni
TTTTTTATTTTTACCTGGTTTATGACAATTTGCACAGACATATTAACATTCACAATGTTTCTGACACTGGATTTATATTCCATAGGGACTTACCTATCCATTGAGACCAAGGTTATGTATATTGATCCGAAAATTACAGAGTTATTGTTGATTTAATTTGGGTAGGTCTGTTCAGGCATACTACACCTCCAAAAACCCTCGGGTTCAAGAGGTTAAGGGTGCAACTTCAACAATATCAGTGTCCTCCAAGCTTCGCCGAATCTCTCCAGTGAAGTACAGCTTAATTCCATTTGGTAAATTAGGCATATATCTGAACATAGCACACACACTTTTCCCATACAATGACAAAATTGGTTTGGTTTTCACTACAAAACGTATCTTGGTATAACGTAATACGTTTCACGTTTTTACAATAAACTTACCACGTTATGACATGGAAAGGTCCCAATTATTTTTTTTTTGGGTGACAGCTCCACACTTAAGTAGTAAAGGTACGTTTCTGGAGAATAAATTTAAATTTTTACATACATGAAACATAAAGAAATTCACACCACCTCCCATGCAAACTGTGCATCTGTACAGAAACTATAAAATATAAGTGCAAACATTCTGGAGTCAGAACATTAACAGTGGAGATGATAATTGTGGTTAACTGAAGCCAAAGTGCAATATTTTAAATATATATATATATTTTTTTATTTTAAACAAGACTGTATAAAAGAAGAAAATATACATTGTTGTGAATAAAATCTTTTAAAATAATTGTCACAATATTTTTAAATCCCTTCAAGGAAAAAACTTCAGACTCTTAGATGTCAGCAGCAGCACCTTCTAAAGTCACATCATAAGCATTACAACTTCAGTGTGTGCATTTCAAGACCTTAACTGTGAAAGATTAGACAGGTCAGGCTGGTTGGGTCCAGTCAGTGCAGTGTTTGTGTACCAAGCTATAAATGGTATTATGTGTGGATAGAACAGTTATAAAACCGCTGGGAATGACTGTCAAATGTGCATTCATGTCAGCACTGATTATCTGAAAATGTAGAGAAAAGAAAAGTGTCTCCTTAATGTTTGGTTGGGATTATGAATTTAAGATTGGTCAACCCACATAAACACCAATATTTTTTTTATTTCAATCCTTTGATACCAACAAAACAAAAGTATACATTAATGACTGATCAAATATTTGCCAACACATCAATTTCCAGCTTTAAGCAGAAACGTAATTTTTACTAAGGCAAATTCTAAAGTGGAAGTTTCTGGAAAACTGACTTCAGTAAAGACCTGCATTGATGAGTGGCTTAGTAAGTCATGCCTTTTATTAAGTCCAAGGAAAACTGCATGATATTTTCAAAATGCTGAACAGCAAGGTCAAGCTCACATGTAATTTTAAAAAGAAAGGAGTTACAGATTGGAGAAGAATTTCAATATGTTGGTGTTACCTTGGACTCGACATCTTTTAAAAATCATGTTTTCCTTCATCATGTCCTTACAGGCTGGTGAGACGTCTTCCACAATCACACCTGGTTCATGGGTGAGAGTAGGTTCAGTCCCGTTCTGTCTTGCCACCATTCCTCCCTGACGTCCCGTAACCCCCACGTGGTTCAAGCATGCACAGCGACAACATGCACCACAGAAACCACCCGAATGAGTGGACACATGGTTATTTTTTCCACCTGGGGGTATTCCACAAAGCTGGATTAAACTGAGTAACCATGGTAACTAATGCCCCAGAACTAGCCTTCTCGGGGGCAGGCTAACGTTGCCACCGCACATCACTGATCATCAGCATTCTTTGTTCAGCTGCTGAGAAAATGACAGCTCTCAGCTTGCTCTCTTTTTCTGACAGCCCCTCTTTTCCACCATCCACTCGCCTGGGCTTCCTAAGTTTTTCAGGACCTCCCACATAGCCAGGCTATGTAAGCCTCGCTTGAATTAGCCTCAAGTAGATGAAGCTGAAATGTGTTAGTGGAACGGCTTGAGCCTTAACTCAGAAATCGTGTTAGTTCAAGCAAGGCTTTCCTGATATGTTCGTGGAATACCCCCCGATCTAATTGTGTAAATCTTTAAACCACCTGTCTCGATCGGATTGAAAATTCTTTCTGATCAACGTCGATTAGATCAGCTGATTTAGCCGAAGCATTTTTATTGTGATTCAATCAGATCAAAAGTGCTCCATGTAAATGTTGCTACAGACTGGGCTCATAGGGAGAATCTAGGCCACGATAAAATTTAACAGCCTTTAGCAACAACAAGTCTTCATCCCAACTGTTTTCACCATCCACACCAGGAAGCTCTAGACTTCCAAGATTTTCCATGTTTTCATCTGCTTGATCATGTAGAAGCTGGTCTGAAGCAGCAGATAGTTCCACATATCAGGAACTGAACAGATGTGTATTTTTTCTAATTCAGAGATTAAATCTTGCCAGGATAATGTAGAAGGATTTACAGCATCACATATATGAACTTTTAGCGATATCTAGAACTGGACTCACGTCTAAACGGTATTTTGGTTTGTACATGTACAAGTACATGGGTCAGAGTCAGATTGAGGACATTAGGTGAATAAAATCACTCCATGCTTAACAGCATAAAATTGCGTGTTTAAAGTCAGTTCTACTCTTTTGGGGCCTTCATATCTGAAAATGTGACATTGAAGCCATTCAGATTTACAAGGTAAAGTTACTTTACACGCTTTCTCATCAGCTTTAACTTCACGTGATTATTCATTCATTCTAGCTTGGAAGTGTAAAGTTAAAACTTGTCCTCGTGCTTTTTGCTTTGCTTTTACACCACAACTTTATCATTAGTTATATAATTCACTTAATATAAAAATAAATTAATTAATAATCACTTACCATATCACTGACAAAAAAAATCTGACTTCCAGTTGGTGTTTCTTAAATCTACTCCTAACCTGAAGTTAGAAAATAGGATTTCCCTACCCATATGATTTGTCATTGAATGTACCATGAGTATAGCACAAAGAGCAGCAGCTATAAAAACACACATTGGACAAATATTGGTCATATTTGTGATCACTTGTGTTTTTGATTTTGGTTTAAAGTTTATTTTTGTTTAATTAAACTTTGTTCCTCCATTCGTCTGCCTCCTGCATTTTGGTCGACACCTCACATCCATGCCACAGTCCTGACAAAAAGTGATCATTCTCAATGTTGGCCACTAAAACCTTAAATAAAATACTGAGTAATGGGGTGAGAGGCAAGTCCGGAGTTTATAGAGCAGATATTCTTTAAGTATTATAGAATAAAATAGCCATTTTCTGGTCAGTTTGGTGTTTAGGCTGAGCTCTCAGGTTATTTATGTTCCCAAGCTTTAATAGCATGCTGCGAAAGCTACTATTTACTTTGGATATCAGAAGAGGCAGACTGAACGAGAGAGGGGGCGAAGTAAAGTTGAAGGGTCAAAAAGCAAAATAGATGCCGTACAACAGAAATCAGAAGTAGTCTGTGGGTAACAAGAGACAGTTTAAACTGTTTATTGTTAAGTTAGTTTTTAAAAATATATTTTTACATTTGTACTTCATACAAAGAAACATTTTCCTGAATCTCAGTCTGGTTCACCACAATTTATATAACCATGAATGTATATGGGTAATGATTTAAATGGAAATTCTTAAATGCATTAAAATCTAAAGGAAGTTTTTCCTGAGAAAAAACAAAACAAAACAAAAAAGAGTGAAATCAGAAATAAAATATTTTGTGTGTGTTTTGTCTATAAGATTTAAAAAGTTAAAACATTTTTTTATTTTTTGGTTGTGGTTAGCTAATGGCTGAGTTTACTGGAGTCGCAGACATTATCCATTGAGGAGAAGATCAATCAATTCCTCACACTTACCATGTGACTAAAAACTATTCATCTTCATAGCATCAATGTGATTATATAATCAAATCAAATCAAATTTTATTTATATAGCACCTTTCATGCACATGGAAGAACATAGTGCTGTATGCAATCAAAACAAATCATGCATATTCAATATAAGATTTAAAAGCCGTCACATCGAAATTATAACAAAAAATAAAATAGGCACACCTCATAATTGTACACACACACAGTCGCACAAAAGCTCACACACATACAAACCAAGCTTCATGCACACTCGCCCACCCATACCCTATTTTGTACAAAGATGAACTCCCATCTCTAATAACTGTCTCTGAACCTATAAGTATAAAAGTAGTAATAAAATGAAAACATGAAAACATCTGGCTCGACACTGCTGTGAGGAAACGATATCTTGGGGATCCAGTCACACCGGAAGCCGGCCCACCCATGACCACTGAGGGCGCCACCACAGGAACCACCCAGGCCAGGGCAGGCCAGGATCCACACCACAGCCACAGGGCTGCAGTGCAGGACCCCCAGCCACCCAGACAAGGGAATTCACCATGACACCAACCCTGCAGGCAGAGCAGACAGAGCCACCGGTCTGAAGGATCCCCAGGAGGAAACACTGGAGTTAAATAAACAGAATAAATAAACTTACAAACAATAAGAACTGATAAGAGTGACAAGATAAAAATGCAGATAAAGGAGTTCGGGAAAAAAAATAAGTAAGTAAGCAAGCAAGTAAGTAAGTAAATAAGTAAGTAAGTAAGTAGTGAGTGAGTGAGTAAATAGATAAATAAATAGTAAAACAATAAAACAGAAAGCCATGTAAATAGGTAGTAAAAATATAAAAATTTATAATTAAATAAGCAATATTCTAAACAATAGCAAATAAAATTAATCCATAAGCTGGACTAAAAAGAAAGGTCTTGAGCCTTTTTTTAAAAACATCTACAGTCTCTGCAGCCCTGAGGTTCTCTGTTAGGCTGTTCCACAGTCGAGGCCCGTAGTGGTGGAACGAGGCCTCACCATAAGTCTTGGTTCTGACTTTGGGAACAACTAAAAGGCCAGTACCAGAGGACCTCAGGGTCCGCAAGTTTTCATAAATTAAAAGGAGATCTGATAAATAAGAAGGCCCAAGACCATCAAGACATTTATAAAACACTAAAAGAACCTTAAAATCAATCCTGAAATGCACAGGGAGCCAATGCAGCGACTTTAAAACTGGTGTGATGTGTTCCTGCACCCTGGTCCTCGTCAGAACACGTGCTGCTGAGTTCTGCAAGTTAGAGATAGACTTTTTGAGAAGACCAGAGAGCAGGGTATTACAATTATCTAATCTACTAAAAAAAAGGATGCATCAGCACCTCAGTGCTGGCAAGAGATAGAAATGGGCGGACTCTGGCGATGTTTTTAAGATGATAAAATCCTGTCTTTGTGATATTTCTAATGTGTGGAATAAAACCCAGCTCAGAGTCGAAAAGGACGCCCAGATTTCTCACACACTGAGAATGTTTAAAGTTTTGTAATTTTGATAAAATGATCTCTCTCTTGTCTTCAGGACCGATAATTAATACTTCAGTTTTGTCCTGATTAAGCTGTAAGAAGTTCTCTGCCATCCACGACTTAATATCTGAAATACAGTTTAAAAGGACGTTAACTGGCTCCAGGTCATCAGGAGGCACGGCGATGTAAAGCTGCATGTCATCAGCATAGCTGTGGAAGTCAGTGTTGTGTCTCCTGATGACATCCCCAAAAGGCAATATGTACAAATTAAAAAGAAGGATGGATCTGTGAGAAGCTTGTATGAGAAGCTTGTATCCGTACTTACATAAAACTGCCAATCTGTGAAATAGGAATAAAACCATTTAAGAACAGTACCTGAGAGGCCAGACTTTTTAATAAAATAATAAAATCTGGTGATCTACTTATCAAAGGCAGCGCTTAGATCCAGTAGAACCAGGACAGAAAATTTCTGTGAGTCAAAATTACATCTGAGGTCATTAACAATCTTTAAAAGGGCCGTCTCGGTACTGTGGTTCCTCCTAAAACCACATTTATATTTTTCTAAAATATTGTTTTCATCCAAGAAGTAATTTAACAGAATAAAAAAAACTTTTTCAATGATTTTACTTAAATTGGATACAGGTCGGTAATTATTAAGAACAGTGGGATCTAAATGACTCTTCTTCAGAAGGGGCCTCACCACCGCCCTTTTGAACGCAGATGGGAAAACGCCCGTCTGAAGAGAATAATTGACTATATTTAAAAGTTCATACTCAAGGAAACCATAAAATGTTTTTAAAAGTGGTGTGGGAATTGGATCTAAAAAGGCAGGTTGTTGGGTTAAGTTGGGAGAAAACTCGACCAAGCATCTTTGCATCAACTAGGACAAAACTCTCCAGTGTTTCCTCAGGTAAAAGCAGAGGTTCAGATCTGTCAAAATCAACAACATGTTGAGATAAAAGACTGGATCTGATAGTATCAATTTTACTTCTGATCTCTTTGATTTGATTATAATTGGATAATAGTGAATTAATAGATTTGGAGAATCTTGGCTGTTGTGAATCACTGCTATACAAATAAAGCTATATTCAATTGAATTTAAATTAATGTATAGGCTTATATTAATTGGAAGTCAAACTTTTTTCCTAAATTTAGCTAAATAACAAAAGAAGTTGTTCTTAATGAAGAAGGGTCTTTACTGAATGGAGCAAAATTATGTGGCTCTCCAAAGACAGCCAGAATTCCCATCACCAGAATAATACAAACGTCTCGCAGATATCCTTAATCCAGAGCTGGACACTTCACTGAGAGGATGAGTCCAGATATACCAGTAACTGCTGAGATATGTGCCTATATACATTACATATGCACACGTATTTATTTAGCATATTTAATCATCTTTCTTTCTTCTTGTGTTAATATCTTGCAAACGAATGCAAGCCTCTATAAACACTGCACACGCTTGGATTAAGGGTGCTGAATGTCTAAGTGTGCACAAGTCTATGTACAAACACCGAACCAGAATATCAAGCTGAGCCCCTGACTTCCTTCCACACAGACATGATTTCCCTGGGAAGGTTACGGTGGGAACAAAAGAAGACGTGAATGCAGTCAAGCCTCTATCTCCAGCACGTGCTGCTGTTAATAAAAGACAATTAAAAAGAACCCTTCCTACAAATCCGGCCATGAGGATTTAAGAATAAATTACGAGACTCATTTGTATGCCACAGAACATGGTTTTTGGGCATGCACCACTCTTGGAGGCAGATCGGGGTTTCTCAACCATACACACTACAATACAATGTTAATCGTACAAACACAATCAGCCATCTACATACACCCTGCACTCTAATGCAGACACCGGGTCAGCAGCACTTATCCTGTAAATCCACTATAAGTGGCATATTGAATATACAACTTTTATTACATACATGTAGGTATTTATAATGGCATAAGCGGTGAGAATGGGAGCTTTACAATCTTCTAATGCAGCTAGAAAGGCTGTCCCTTCCTCGTCTGCCTAGCCAATTTATACTGGCAGCTAAGGCTTGTAGCAAACATAGCCGCTACCGACTAGCAGGTTAAAGCTATGTTTGTCACTAGTCCAGACATGAGCACTGCATTTGTTAAAAGTGATGGAGAGTTCTGGTACATTCATTTTCTATTTGGTAAGCATGTTTGTGTGTTTACAGTCACTGCTGTTGGAGCTGTGGATGCTAGCAGCTGCTTGGGAAGCCACGTCATTCTGGCACCACGTCACCATTTCCCATTTCCTCATCCTCACTTGCATAGACTAGGTGCGATCAATTGACTGAGGGGGCGGAGCTGAACGCCGGCAGTGTGCGTTCTCGCTTCCTGGATGGCTCTGTGGCAGATGGTTAGCTGCCTTTGTGGGGGTGGTTGTGCAGTTCAGCTGATTGTACTAGTAATAGGGTTGGTTTAGTTCAGTAAACTGTTGCATTTCTATGGTCAACTGCACGCTTACCTGGTAGGCAATGTATTAGCCAGTTAGTGATAGATGCATCAGCTTTATAAGAGCGTAATGTCATAGCAGTGCAACGCCTTCCCTGCATTATAATGAAGAACGCAACACAGAAACAAAGGAGGAGAATGGTGGACATCCAGCAGTTTGTCGTCTTTCTTCTAGGCTTTAAACAAAAAAATTTCCACCATATATTTAAACATGGAGTTATTCCTGCTTTGTTCTTATTGCAGGGTCCCACAGGAAGTGATGATTCTTTCCACCAATCACTGGATTGCAGTTTATCAAGCTCCACCCTTTAGGGTCAGATTGATGAGATTGGTACCCCAACAGAAGGATCCCAAAAAAGTTAGACAACTCAGATCAATATTCTTTTAACTGTGGAAATGAAAACAAAAAGAGTACTGATCCATCCTGTACCGAGCCCTTGGTGGAAACGGGGCTTTAGATTTCATGCTTGGCCTGCTTGTAATGTTGGATGGATCTAAGAAGTGGTCTTTGGAAGTATTTTGGATTATATACCTTAAATCGCGTATAAACAATATTTTTTGTTGCCTCTGTACAAGGCTGTTGTCTTTTTTTTTTTTTTTTTAACCACAATTTACTTGCTACAAGGGTCTTTTTCTTCTGTTCAGACAGTAATAGTAGGATGTTGTAACATACCTGACGTGTTTCAGCTGTCACCTGCACCCTTCCTCAGAAACGTCAGCTGACGTGTTGCTGATGTGTTATCAGCTGTTTTCAGAGGTATGACCGTCCCAGTGTGATGGTCTCCGGAGTAGAAAATCTCAGGTGTGTGACAGCATGTACGCCTCTTCATCCCGATTTATAGAGTTGCTACCCTGCTTCCTGATCTTGATTATCTCCTTTATCCAACATTTTAATTTGTTTCCCATCCAACAATTCATGCGCTGTCCTAATGATGATATGGTTATTCCTCTTGCAGTTATCCAGTATGGCTCACTAGGAAGAAATAGCTAGAATTTACTTGCTAGTTTGCCCCACCAGTGGATTTGGCAGTTGAGTTGTCACATAAAAGTAAAAGCAACAGCCTGCATTGCTGATAAGACAGCAAAGATGTCAGTGTTGTTTCAAGATATTTTTTTTCTTTTCTTTTAAGGAACATGAAATGGAACTAGAGCCACAGTATACTCACCAATAACATCCTGTGTAGTAAGGAAGCATCAGTGGGCCAATGGATGAATATTATATTTTCCATGAATCAGTTGTAGCTGCTGCCATGAACAATGTGGTTATAGACATTGTCTATGTGTTTGTGTGTGTATTAAGGTTTTTTTTCCATCCTTATTTTTGGAAAATGGCATCCCTAGCTGATCGCAAATGATCCAGAGCCCAAAGTGCTCACCATCTCACTCAAAGGTGACATCAGAGCTATAACTGAGAACGTCTCTCCCTGGTGACCTTAGCAATTACGTCAGGGACAAAGGAAGAGGGACCTGAGAAAGTTGAGCCACAAACTCAAAGTAGAAAAAAAATTTGGTCTGAGCAAGAAGCTTATTGTTTCCCCTTTGAATTATTACTTTTATCTCTGACTGTTCCATCACTTTAAATATATGTCAACCAACAGAGGGCTTCTGTCATTTCCTATTTAAATCCAGTCAACATTTCAAGGTCCTCTGGTTCAAGCTAAATCCTCCACCAAAACCCAGCCAGGCTTGAACTTCTTTTGTTCTTAAAGGGTCCCTATTATGTTATTTTCACTTTTCTGAGCTGTAAGTAAAACCAAAAAAGTTGTTGGTTTGGTTTTGATAGTGTGTGAGCAATGGTAAAACTAAAGGAATTAACCCACACTTAATTTACCTGATCGCTACCAGCAGGTTACACGTGTAATGATGACCAGAAAGTTAGCGATCAACACTATAGATGGAAATGCTACAAACATAACAACACGGCTAAAAACACCCAGCTAATTAGCCATGAGAAGAAGAAGAAGAAGAATTGAAAGGTAAGAATTTCATTGTTCAGGGAAAGTTATTTCCTTACTGACCAAATGACAATAAACACTTTGAATCTTGAATGTGAAACAATAGATCTATATGGAGTAGAAATTCAGCTAATTTACTGCATGAAAATGTTAGCAAATAGCATCATTAGCTTATCTATTTCTGGGCAGCTTAGGTTTTCCACCACTGTTGGCATTGTTGTACATTTGTCACATGTACACCTATTAACAGTAGCCTATACAAATATATAAGGTGAGTGAAGGACGGCAAACAACGTTATATCGGACTATAGCTGGTAAGCAAAGTATTTACCAAACAGATGCGTCCTGCTTTATGAGTGTTTCATACTGTTCTGTTTTCTCAAACTATACAGAATGGACGGTTAAAGCAGTATCGTTGCTTACTCAGAACTTTA
>JBAFTA010000010.1:2769777-2787767 GCA_036919975.1 Melanotaenia parkinsoni
GCACATTTTCACGTCAAGTTTGTTTTTTATAAATCACAACCTTTGCGTGAAAAGAGGCGTACGCCAGTTTCAGGCCCCATTTTGTGCGTCCGCAACGGTTATAAATGAGACCCCTGGTCCCGTGATTCCCTACGTCATGTCTGGTGATGAGTAAATGCGACAAAAAGTGTTTCCGTTACACTTTTGCGATAAACTTCTACATCACCCAGTTCAGTCATGATGTCTAACAGGGTTTTCATACTTTCACTTCACAAGGCTTGTTTTGTCATATCATTTTACAGCAGGGAAACGTTCTACTGTTCAACAGGTGACACTGAGGGATACTTATTTATAAAACCAGATGTACCCAATGAACTAAATACTTAGATTTGTGCAGCTCTGGTCAGTATCTGCCAAAAGAAAAAATAAAATAAAAAATAAAAAAAAGAAAGACTATTAGCCCTGGTAAAACCAAACTTAATGCAGTTTCCACAAAGGTGTCCAGTATAAACAGCAGTGGAGGCAGCAAGCTATCCGTCATGTTGCTCTACGTCAGTTGCTCTACGTCAGTTCCTCTACGTCAGTTCCTCTACGTCAGTTCCTCTACGTCAGTTCCTCTATTTGGTTCACTGGATGATCTGTTTGCTTTTTCTCAGCTATCTGCATGAGGAGACCCCCGGTTCTCAACTGAACCAGATTTAGCTTCTGTGGTCAGCACCAGAGTGAGAATGAGTATTCACGCTGCTCCAAACGAACCATACTACCTGAGGAAGCAGACCAGGGTCCATTTAAAGCAGACATGCCTCAAAATACTTTTTTTTATAATAAGGTTTTAAACACACTTTAAAGATCTTTGTACCTTGCTCATTGATTATTTTAAATCTATAATATATTAGTACAGCAGAGTATAGGTCATTAATCACCATTCATGGGCCAGTTATGAATGCATCATAAAAGAAGTTATCATTGTGGACAAGCTGACCAAGAATCATATTAATGATCTAAACTATTACAACACATTGCAAAACACTTCTTTAGATTTATTAAGCTTATGATTTAAAGTAAATGAGTCCTGCCTGAATGCAAGGCAAATATTTGAATTACTGATATATTATCAGCAACTGCTTCAATTTTACTCTAAATATATCGGTGCATAACCTTAGAACATACAACACTGTAGTTGTATGTCAGCATGCCTTCACCTGCTTTACTGTGTGTACCACCCTACCCCCAGTGGTCTATCGGGGCCATGACACCCAGCTTTCAAACCTCCTGCTTGGGGCCCACAGTGGCAGATGGCCAGGACAGGCTACACTGAGCAAGGCACTGTGGGGATGGAGAGAAACCACAGGATGCTGAGCAGCACACGTCAGATACACATAAACCCACAGCGATGAAGTTGGACAAAGCCATTTTGCAAAGTATAATATTTGGAGTTTTGACTTAGCAACTCTTTGATTAGTCGATGATGTTCTAAACTAATGCCTAATTTTAAAAGGGTTAAGATTTAAGTTTTATCATTTTAATTATGATTCAGAGTAATTATCAGCCTGAACATCAGTCGGTCTACATTCATATGTTCATAAACATAAGCACCTGCAGGGTGCTGGTGGTTGGAGAGAATTATTCTCCTTGACACAAAGTTGAGACTAACACATACACTCAGGCACACATAGCCACACACAGTTTGGGCTCCTAAAAACAAAGAAAGGCTGGGGTGTCAATGCACGCTGAGTGCCACCTGTGCCCAGCCACAGAGAGATCGAAGGGCAAAGTCTCATATCTCAGCGGGGAGGGAAGGCTGGCACCGCTGAGCAGGTAGGCATGAAGGGAGTGGAGCCCACCCTGGACTACCGTATCAGCTGACATATCACAGATTAACACTTGGATGGGCAGATAGGCTTATTAACACATGCTTCCATCTACCCCCACTACCCCCACACAAACACACACACAAACAGCTAAATCCTTCTCTGCAGAGAGCAGATTTCAGGCCCATCGTCTCCATTCTGTCAGGGCGGAGACATGAAGGTGATGGCGGGTGTACCGAGGCGATCTCGGGATTAGCAACACTTTCGTGGGTGGGAATTGGTGAGAGTGGGAGGTTGAGCTGTGTCGTGTGGATGGATGGAGTGGTGAGGGGGAGGAGTGAAGGTGATCAAGGGTTCATTGAACTGAATGTTGTAAACCAGATAAAGAGGCAGATAAAATGACTGTTAATCTGAATAGTCCCATGAAGAACCCTTGTCTGTTTAAAATAGTTTACTAGATTATAGTCTTGGTTTGGAGACATAAAAACAAGAAATTTCTATGTAGTTTTGCAAGCAAAGCTGGATCCTTCATGATCCTTTTTTTATTACTTTAATTTGTCTGATATGAGAAAAACATTTCAACTCTGGAGATCATATGAAAGTAGCACTACTGAACTTGGCATTATTTCTCAATGTGCCTAATGACAGTTAATTCAGCATCCATCTTCATCTTCATCCACGTGTAGTTACTCAGCTTCAGGATGATGCAGGGCAAAGACTGCTGCAGGAATGTACATAAAAAATGTCACTATGGCTTTAAAACGAATTAGAAACAGAGTCAGGATCGTTTGGGGAACTCAGTTTGATTGAGCTGGAAATGCCAAGAAATTCCACACCTTCACTCTGCACTGGAACTGTAACATGACACAGTTACAGAAACAAACAAGGGAGCAACAATAAATTTCTGTAGTCTGATTTCTGGTATCTGGTTTTACTTTAGTGTTTAAACCTGTTCTGGCAAAACCAGAAGCTGTACAGTATGAGCAGCAAGTGAGGCACCCAGACATCCACCATGTACATCACTTCCTCTCTTTGCTTCACTGGATGCTCTATTTGATTTCACACTGGAAGAGAACCAAACCAAACCTTCACCTGAAGTACATCAAGATGGTTTGTATGGGACTTAAAACATTTATTTCTGCTGCAAGATTGGGTATTTTAACCGGCTCTGACTCAGAACACTCGAGTGGCTCTGCAGTTTTTAGCACTTCTGCATCGGCTTCATTTTTCAGCTTATGTGGTTTGTTCTTTGAATGGGACTGAATAAGTAGCTGTTCTGAACTCTTCTGTTCTCTTCATTTGCTCACTTTTCTTCTATTCTTTGTGGTAAAAATTCTGAAAAAGTCCAGAACAAACTGGAAAACAACTACATTTGTCAATTGTCAATATTGGCAACACTAGCAAGCTATCAGTCAACCATCTATAGTAGGTTTGTGGCTACCAGTTAGTTACCAATAACAGATAACTGCAGTGACTCGGTGGGAAAAGTGGCATCATAACGTTGCCATAAACAGGTAACTGCAGTGGCTTAGAGCTACTCCATTTTTGGCTGTCTCAGCCCCCAGACCAGGCTGTTTTTATAACCTGGATGGACTGACATGCAGTCCTACAAAAAGCAATGTCAGATGATGCCACGTTGATCAAGTCGTGATTGGTTGAATGTAGAACGGATGAAGGATGAAGCAGATGAAAAAGTACAGGTAAAAAACAATGACTGCACTGGACTTCATTATATAACAATCAGTTTTAATCCTGCACAAAGCAGATCATTGTCCACTTTGACTTCTGTCTTTTCCACAACAAAGCATAGCTTAAGGACTGTCAAGAGCACCGACACAGCTAAGAGCTCAAATTGAAAACAAAAGAAAAAGGACAAAGAAAGAACTCTGAATAAAAACAGTATTAAAACATGATCAAGTTTAAAAATTCAAGCTTAAAGAAACAGATGCAGATTTGGACTTCTTAAAATAAAAACTAGTTCCATGCAGCAGAGAACAGGTGGGTCTTCAATCTGGATTTAAATAAACTGAATGTTTCAGCTGATCGGAGGCTTTCAATGAGATTATTTCAGACATGTGGAGCATAGAAGCTGAATGCAGCTTCTCCATGTCTGGTTTTGACTCTGGGAACTGATAAGAAACTGCATCACTAACGTATTTTGGTCTTAAGCCATTCAGAGCTTCATAGACCAGCAGCAGAACTTAAAGGACTATTCTCTGGACTGATGTGGTCCACTTTCTTGGTCTTTGTAAGGATTCGAGCAGCAGAGTTCTGAATCAGCAGGTGTCTAATTCATGTTTTAGGTAGAACCTGTAAAAACTCTTACAATAATCAAGCTGACTAAAGATGAACGCATGGACTAGTTTTTCCAGGTCCTGCTGAGACATCAGATCTTTTACCATTGATATGTTCTTTAGCTGATAGGAGGCTGACTTTGGGATTCCCTTAATGTGTTTTTCAAAGTTAAGGACTGAGTCCATCAAAAGACCCAGATTTCTGGCCTGGTTGGTGGTTTTTAGATGTAAAGACTGAAGCTCCAAAAACCATCACCTCAGTTTTGTTTTTGTTTAACTGAAGAAAGTTCAGACACATCCAGTCATTAATTTCCTCAATGCATTTACAAAGAGCCTGTACAGGGCCTCCGTCTCCTGGTGACATTGTAATATATATCTGTGTGTCATCTGCGTAGCTATGGTAACTAATATTGTTTTTCTTTATATTTACCTCCTCCAAGAGGCAACAAAACATGTAGAACATTTGTTTGCAAAACACCAACAGAGAGCGTAGTAAGAACTGTGTCCAGTAGCATGGTTTCCACTGACACCACACCGGCAGCTCTGATCTCAGTAAGTTACTGCTGTTGCAGTAACGCAACCATGTTTTACAAGTGCACCCACTGAAATTATGTGTTGCACTATGATCCAGTGTTGTTAAGTCTTGCAAAATTATTCAGTAAAGGAATCATTAAATTGTTAAGTGGGCAGTACAGTTCAACTGTTTTACTGTGGTACTATAATTAGTTTTTCTCAGTTATTCGGAGGGATTTAGGTAAAACAACTTTCAAAATCAATTTTATTTAACTTCATATAAGTTTGTTGAACTGTAGTCCTAATCAGGGCTGGCAAGCATGGCTGAAGAGCAATAGCTCTTTAAATACTGTAGATAATTTCATAAAGCATTTAGTGAAGTGGTTTATAAAGGAACCAAAAACAAACAAACAACAACAAAAAAGGATCCAAAAAGCAACAAGCCAGCTATGATTTTCTTACCTGCAATGTGAAGTGTCGTGTCAGTCACCTAGAATCTGCTGTACTGAGATTTCTACTTCTTAATCTCTTCAAAAGCATCTGAGAAGAAAATATGATAAATAGTACCTGTGTGTCTGCAGAGTCTTAATCTTTCTGCTGACCCACACATAGCCTTCAGTAGTTGTTGTGTATAGTATGTCATACTGACATTAGAAGAGTGCCTTGTCTTTCCATCTCTCTGCCCCTGTGTGTTTTTGGAGCTGCTTCCTATTATCTGTTTTGACAACACATATTGATCGGTGGGCCACAGATCTGGGATCCCATCAGTTAAAACCACTCACAGTGACAGCTCTCCTACAACAGAAAAACACACGAAGATGAGCTGCTGTTTCTCTCTCTCTCCTATATTTCTACCACCTTTGCTGAAGATCTGTTGCTTTTTTTCCATCAGCTGTAGCCAGTCTCCTTCTGTATTTTCTCTTTCCGCTCTCTCCCTGTTTGTTTCTGTCATTGTGCATTTTCACCAGCAAGGCGATTTAATGGAAACAAGGGATGACTACAAAGTTTATTATCAGATAAACATCAGCCCCTTTGTGGCTGTGTTTGTCTGTGCTATCTTGCCAGTATTCTCCTTTTCCACTCTTCAAAGCTGTGCTGCTAGCACACCGGCCACTTTATCAAGTCCCACAGCCGAACCTGTTCTGATACAATGCTTGGTACTGGATGGGAAGTATGGCTAAATATTGTGTGACAAAATGTAATCAAAACTTTCCAGTACTGTGCCTCTGAAAAGCAAAACCCAAACCTGATTGAACACCAGCCTCACCGTGGACATTAGGCTTCAAATATCAAACTGTCTAGATTTAAAGAGTCTGCTTGTTGTTTGGTGTGTGCTGTACATTCTCCATTGTTTAGCTTGTACTGACACCTGGTTGGTGCTTGTAACCCATTAGAATGAATGAATGAATGCTTTATTACAAACATGTACAAGTAACACAAGAAAATAATCTGAAAAACAAACAAAACAAATGATTATAGTCAAATAAAAAAATCCATCCATCCATCCATCCATCATGGTAAGTATGTACGTATATCTATCTATGTACAAATAAAAACAAAACTGAAACCATTGGGCGGAGAGGAGCTCAAACTGAAGGTAAACAGAGAGAGAATAAGATGATGGGGGTAAATACAACTTAATTCCATTTGTAATTTAACAAAAACCAGTCTGGTATTCCCAAGATACATTTGCATGTTGGATAACTCTGACATGTTGTAAGATCAGAGATCAGTGACATGAAGTGTGGCCAAAATAATGTATATATTACCTGTAATATAATAAAATTTCATGCCGCTGATGCTTTTTTTTTTTTTTTCAGAACTGCACGGGCTTCTGTTGAACTTGTGGAACTACTAACATTTGTAGTGTTGTTTTAGCTAACACTCGGTTTCAGTCCCTTTTCTTCTAATTAAAAATAAGTTGGTCTGACAGAAACACAAACATATCACCTACATGGTGTCCTGCGGCCAAAAGACAGAACATAAAACAGAAAAATAACAGCCTTTACAGAAGTTTGAAGCTATTCGTTCACCAACTATTGATAACTTATAATCAGATTAGTGTTTTATATTCCAGTGTGGACTATCGGATATTAAAATCAGTTTCTATCAGATGAATCATAATTTACATTAAAGCTCTGATGTCTAACTGTCATGAAATTAGTGATGTGTCGGTCACGAACGATTCGTTCCGTTTGAACTAATCCTTTATATGACTCGGGAGTAACGGGTCCTCTCAGTGAGGGATTCGTTTATTTTCATGCGGTACCTCCTCTCGCCACGTTGGGCTGCACGTTCTCGGTCTCGGTCTTGTTCTCGTTCATCATTCAGGCTGTTTGTCGAGCAGTACGTTCGCTCTCGGATTGGTCTCTCTCTGTCACGTGACAGATGATTCGGTCTCTGAACGGGTCTTCCTTCGTTCGTTCACAGCTCAAGCTGTAGCTGTGTCCCAATTCAGGGTCTGCACACTTCGAAGTGCGGATTCGTCGGCCACATACGTCATCGCGGTGCGCGAAGTACTGTCCCAATTCACAGAATTTGAAGGACCCTCCGAATCCAGCCTTCGAATCCGCACTTCGTTTGGCCTCAAACGAAGGATGCATGTGATGCATCCTTCACGGCCTCTTTTCTCCCACAATTCATTGCGCACAGGACGGTGGCGAATCAGCAACCTGAGAAGAGTCGTATTAACTTTAAATAAAGTTTTTTTTAAAAAAAAGTACGTTTTTTTAACTACCCTTTAGTATAAACGTTCAAAACCAAGTACATTTAAAGCATGTTTGTTAAATGGTGACATTGAAAATCGGTAATATTTGATATTCAGTTACTTTTAAGGATTAATGAAGTGTGTACCGACTGGAAAACAACAACCGTTTTTTTTTTTTTTTACTGTCGGTGTTGCCGCTCCGTGTTCAGCATCTACTGACGTTTCCTACGAGTAATTTCAGAGGTTTAAGTGATTCAACGTCCTGTGTTGTTGCTATGGGAAATTCTTCTAGACTAGGTATGCTGTCCCATTTCACGAACGTTAAGTAGACTTCGAAGTGTGTAGCCTACGGAGGACACTCTGTAGCCTACGTAGGCTGCGCACTTCGAAGTATGCAGACCCTGAATTGGGACACACCCTGTATCAGGCTCAGCAGTACGTTTGCGCTCGGCTCGGTCACGTGTTAATTTGTCACGTGACAGTTACCGAGTCACTGTTGCGCTGTTAAACAATGGCAGGGAGGATGTAGGACACAAACCACTTTATTGTGGTGGGTATTTGCTTCCCTACGTTTTCACATGGTTTGAATTGCTTGTGGCATTACCAGTAGTTTTGTTGCCTTCAGTATTTACTGCTTGAGAATCGCAGACTTTTTTACAACAACACCTGCTGTAAAAATGACCGACATGATTCGTTCAAGATTCGTTTACTTTACTGTTCGAGAGTAATAAACCTGAGTTAGTGAGAAGAGTCGAACTTCGCATCACTACATGAAATATGAAGCTCAAGATCTCCAGATTAGACACCCTTATCAATAACTGGACCACGTCAACAGTCCAGACATCCATGATGCTGTCCATGTCAGCAGATATGATATGAGCACACAAAACGGCTGCTGGATTTGTCTTGTTTCCCTGGTGCTCGGCACAAGTATCCTTCATGTCTTGCAAAGTTCATGTGTTGGTATTATGTAATCTTTTTTCTTGAAACCAAAATAGTTCGAAATAGCTGACCCTACCATCACGCTGCTCACTCCGTGCGCTTGTTGCAACAGCATTTACCACACAGCATAAATGCACAGCAGCGTTTGGAACAACATCACAATTCATTAAAATATGCAAATAAGGACGACTATTTATCCCAGCTTAGAGAGTTTTTGCAATTGTGTATAGTACAGACTACTATCGCAATGATGGTATATTTCTTTCTATATATTGTAGGTGTATTGTATGTATACGTGTGTTTATGTATTTTCTTTGTTATACAGGCATTTTCACCTAGATTAGGAAAGTGTGTTAAATTTTGTGTTGCTCTTCGTAAATCATTGAACATGCCTGCTCCACCCTGACTCCATGTGGAAGAGAAAAGAAAAAGACTTCAACACAGACAGGCTGAATCAAGTGCAGAACAAAGCTGTAAATCACAGAAAGCAAAGTTTTATTGACCGTTTTACACTTGATATGTTCCTAAGAACAAAAATATGACCACACCTCAGATGTGCAAAAGTTCCAGATCAAAGGATTTTATGTGAAAGTCAAGTGCATCCATATGTAAATGGCTTCGACCTCCTTATCAGACAAAAAAAATTATAATTGTTCTATTAAAAGTTTGGTCATGCGGTATCATAATATATAACTAAGCATGTTTTTATTCATTCATTTTTTTTAACAATGTTACAATTTTATTTGTTGCTTTTAAACGTCACTGTGGAGTTTTCTGATAACATCTCGACTGGAGCTGTTATAACTGAAGACCACAGTAAAGAAATGCCTAGCGGCTGTACAGATGTCTAGCAGCGTGGATATACTTGGGATAGGGGAAAGTCTCAGTGTGCGCTGCCAGACAGCTGCTAAGTGATTAGGGAAATGCAGAGTAACCCTGCGCCATATTTAGCCACAGCAGGGTGCCCCGTCCCCTGCCTTCTCCCTGAGGCCCAGAGCCAGATGTCGGAAGCTGCTGCAGCATGCCTGGCAGAGCAGGTTGGCAGCAAAGGAGCACAGCAAGCCCGGGTACACCGAGGATTTGTTAGGACTATATTGTGCTACTGATGTAATGGAGAAGAGACGGAGTGATACAGTTGAAACTGGAGAATACTCACAATGTTTGAGTAGAAGAGTTTCCATGTTTTGTTCCGATTGGGTGCAAGCTAAGAGTAAATGATCATCATCTGTTCGAGCCAGAAGTTTCCCAGAATTATTTTTACACCCAAATTCAGTTAATAGTTAACGCTGACGACGCACACTGATGCAGAGAAACAACCACATAGCCTAAGTGATGATGATTGACAGATGAAGAGTAAAACGTCATGGCAGACTTGGGTAAGTCAGTGCACAGTCAAACACACATGAACACGGAGGGAGCATTTTAATCAGGAACCCCAGACATCTCACCTCAGAAATAAAAGACAAGAACGTTATAAGAAAAGTTCATCATGACCAGAAACAGAGTTTCTTCATGTTGACTGGAAGCAGCTAGAATCAGCGAAGCTCCTCTCATGAGGAGGAGACGGAGACACGACATCCAGCAGCCTGAGATCAGTGTCCAGGATTTTTCTGTTAATACTTTATTCTGTGAGGTTTCATTTTCATTCATTAGTCAGATGTAATATTTGGTTTTATTATGAATAAATGAACATGCAAATGGATTTGAAGTTCCATTAACAGAATATATTTTAAAAAAAAATTAAAAAGTAACAATCATTTTTTTACGAGTAATTAATTTCTATTATAATGCTTTTACATTTTGTTTGGAGTAACTAGCAACAATATTTAATTATTTTTTAAAGTAACGTGCCAAACATTGCTACACACATGTGGAAATGTACACGTATGTACATTTAAAATAACTTCTAGATGTGGAAAAGTTACTCTGATCATCATGTGAAATGCTGGATGTTTTGCTTCCAGATACCTGGAATGAAATGTTTGGTGATTTTAGATCCATTTTGATATGGAAGTTGTAATAAATGTGTAAATGAGGAAAATATTGTTTAAACTTCACTGATTTTTCTCCAGAATTTTCCGGCTGTTCATAATATTTTCCAACAGGAAAATGCCTTAAATGTTAACATCTTGATAATGAACTTCTTTGTACTTGAAAAAAATGTGACGTTTTTATTATTTATTATGTTGTTGTTTTACTAGTCCAGCCCACTGGACACCAGATTGTGCTGCATGTGGCCCCTGAACTAAAATGAGTTCGACTTCCCAGATCCAAATGAAAAGAAAAGCCAAATCCGGTTTAACTTTCCTTTGACAGGTTCTGTGGCATTAAAGTCAGGTTAAAAAAGGGACTCTGCAAGAGTTTGAATCTCTGCTTTAAAAGTTTTAAAAGTTAAACCAGAAGATCACCTCTGAAATCTTTATCAACTTTAATTAACTTTAATATATATATATAACTATTTGCAGATTTTAAAGTGATCATCTTGTCTAACCTTAAATACTTTTAGATAAGATAAAGTAAAAAAAAAAAAAAAAAAAAGAAAAGCTGATCACCCTGCAGATGTTGCACTAACAAGTGTCCCCTGTTAGTTATCCTCTCTGTCTCTGCCTGCTCCCCCTTTTTTGTTCTCGCTCTCTCTCTCTAGGACACCCTGCCGGAGGCCGACCAAGATAAAGTTTTGACTGGCAGGAACATTTGTTTTAATCAGGTGCTTGCAGACGCTTCCCTGACCTCCATTAGTTGAAGTTTTAATTGAAATTAACCCCCACTACTACCCCAATTAACCCACGTCCCCCCTGACTGGTGCCCGCTCTCGTCTCGAGCATCTGTTTCTGGATGGAGGGGAATGGGAGACCGAGCTGGGAAGCTGAGGGGAGGGGGGTGCAGCTGAGGATGTGGTGTTGTCACCCGAGGAGACGCCGCATCATGTTGAGTGCACACCGACTGCGACTGGCATGCAGCGGAGCCCCGGGGAGCCATCTGTCTCTCAATCTACGATATTCCAGGATAGAGGCTACACGTGGCTTAGTCGTGGCCAGCGGGAGGTTTGGAAGATAGGTGGAGGGATGAGTCCAAGCAAGGCAGAGGAGGATGATGTCCCACAGTGGGACAGTCACTGGGAGACAAGATGGCAAACTTGCAAAGATGAGAGTGTGAAGAAGGAGGTGATGGAGAGAGGAGGAAAAAAGAGGGAGGTGGTAATTACTGTACAGCTAGTTTTCCATCTTAAGCCCTCCTGCAGGAGATAAGAAAGTGTGTGTTTGTGTGTGTGCAGCCTCTTTGCCTGTGGAAAGTCTAGAGTGAAGACGTTGTCAAAGTGGCCCCTCTGGTTCACGGACTATTGAAGGAATCCACACGCTTGAGTATCTTTGTTTTGCCCTTTTTTTTTTTTTTTTTTTTTGCCTGAAGTGTATTTAAACAATTAGAGCTTTGAAGTGGCTACAGCGAGAGAACAAATGTAAAACCACATTCACTGTGAAACGTCAGTATTGTATGGACAGTGAGGCCTTATGTCCCTAATACGATTTTTGTCATATAAGCTGGATTATTTTCTTGTCAAAACACTAAAGACTGTTCCAGATATATATGCTGAATAACAGAAGGACAGTTACTGAACAGAGACATCCTGATGTAATTTTAGTGGCATCCAATACTGGCTCGAGAATATATTTTAATAAGGGGTGATGTTATGCTTGAATTTTTCCTGATTGGTGACTGGAAAAATTCCCTCCTTCGCCGCCTTGGCAAGCCTCCAGGACTTTGGCCACATCAAAGGAGGAGGTGGTGCAATGAGTGATGCAATGAGTTTATGGTTGTAGAATTGTGTAGACATGTCTAAAGATGAAGAACAAAACTAAGAACTTGTGGGTTTTCATGTGAAGGAAAGATGACTGCCCAGAGAACGAATGGGAGGCCACCTCCAAATCTCAGTTCTGTAATAATCTTCCCATTAATGGTAACAAAGAAAGCCAAGATGGCGGGCCATCATATTAGACATTCAGTATGGACATCAGCTGTGATCCGGTACTGCATGTAATTATATTTGTTTTAGAGGTGCATTATTTAACCCAGTGTTGTACAATTTGCTCACCATGATCTTGCTCTAATATAGGCTTATCTGAGGAGTTAATAGGCAAGAGACTGGTATAGGGTACACCTTATACTAGTCTATCACACTGTCAACACATAGACAACATACTGCTGTGTATTAGTTTTTTTCTGCCATGATCCCAAAATTAACCAAACACTAACCTCATTTATTGCCTCCATGAGAGGTGGGCCATGCTATCAGGTAAATCAGGCATTTGCCTGGAGCCCCAGGGCCCATACAAGGCCCATGGGGCCCCCAAAATGCCTTCTTCACAATGTTTTCCCCATATTCCTTCTTTTTCAATCAAAATCTATTCACAATGGCAGCATTAGAATGTCTAATTTGACAAATTTTTATGTTTTGCCGTTTTTTTCTACCAGCCATGCACCCTTTCAGTCTGCACTACATGTTACGTATCATGCTGCTTGTATGCGAAAATGATTATGGCGTGTAAAATCAAAATACAAACAACAAACAGTATAAACGGACATACAAAAGTGTCTCACAAAAATAGAAAAAGGCGGACCAAAGGCAGCAGTTCATTTCAAAGCTGCCAAAGCTTTCTAGCTTTTTACTGGCACTGTGGCAGCTGGACCGTCGGCGGCCGAGGATACGTACCCAGATTGGACCAATAGAGGGACACTAAGAAGAAACTGTGAGATCGTAGTGGCTGCACAAACATCTACTGAGCTGCCCTTTTTTGTCCCCTTTGAAAGATACTTCTGTACATTATCACGATCTCTACCACTGTCACCATGTTCATTATTGAACTCTGAACTCTGCACTACCCCTGGTGGAGTTTTTTATCTAACAACCATGCACACACACCGGACATATGGGAATATGTGGGCAGTGATGTTTGACATTGTTTGACACTGACATACCATACCTATTTATGTACCTAAAAGGAGCAGAAATTAGCTGTAAAAGAAAAACAAAATCCACCAGTCAGTCATATAATTGAAATCACAGTCAAAGTAAGATTTTATTTATTAGTGTGTGTTCTGCTGAGAAAACCTGTAGCTGTGTATTTACATGATGTTACATTTCAGACCAGTTACATATAGCCATGTGACAGCAACCCTTCTCATCATCAGAAGCCTTCCTAAACAGAACAGCAACATGCTCCACAAGACGTTCTTCTGAAGTGCACAGAAACATGACAAACATAGATGTCCAGACTAACCTTCAAATTCTTGTAACCAATATGAAGGGATCTGACCCCATATGCGGCAAAAGTCTTTAATTAATGGGAATGATGGCATTTGTAGTCCTGATGCCCTTCATCATTCTGTTCTCAGTATTTCCATTTTGGTACATGTTCTTTGAAATGAGGAGAACTGAGGTTTTTACCGATTGCCTTTCAAAGGTACTTGGCATGAAATTAACCAAAGGATGAAACAATCAGTGTGTATATTATTTAGATGCTGACCCACAGAAGAAAGTTTATCATGCAAAACTTCCTGATTCAACATCTCATTCTCACCTTTATGTCTCATTATCTTCAGATACAGAGATATAGTTTTTGACACATGGATCAGGCACATATTGATTGAAACATCTGAGTACTCTGAAGGACATAAAACAAAACACTGATGTCCAAAAGGAGTTTTTATGCGCAGAGGTAGGAGATGTGCTGAAGGCCTGGCACTGGAAGAAATGTCAGACAGTTCAGTTGTGTCATACACTTCAACTGAAACTGCAAGAATCAAGTGGAGGAGGTAGGAGGTGAGGATGAGGATGGATAAAGGTGTAGATGGGTCATAATGCTACAGAGTTAAGGAACAGGTTATATGAGAACAGTGTCCTGTGAAGGACAAAATGGTGAAAGCTCCAACCCCCTGCTTACAGTCACCATCCAGAGCGATCCCTCATGTTGGACCCCCAATGATGACTTGTCCATACTTGCCACACATAGAGACACTGTCCCTCTGTAGGCCTCTGGTTTCCAGCCAGATTGTGCATGAGACAGTTTCTGTGTGTGTGTCTGTTGCCCTGGGAGATGTAGGTGTCTGTCCCACTGTGTTACATAACCTTGAGCAAGGTGGTCTTTACACACAACACCTCAATATACAGTAGAGTTAACTGATAATAAGTTATCACAGTTATTATCACTGATTATTAGAAAAATATTATTACCTTGCTTTTATATCTCTCTGGAATAAAAAGAGACATTTTAGAAAACCTTAACCAGACCAAAAAAAAAAAAAAAAAAAAAAAAAACCTTTAAAAACAGGAAATTCATTTTCAATATTACCTTTATCACCTATTCAGAAATATATATATATATATATATATATATATAAAGTAGTCCTGGAACTTAGTAATGCAGTCCTACAAATTGGTAGAACAGTCCTAGTAATTAGTAAAGTAGTCCCAGGAATTAGTAACATAGTTCAAGGAATTAGTAATGTTGTTCTAGGAATTATTAAAGTTTTCCTAGGAAGTTTTGACATAGTCTTACAAATTAGTAAAGCACATACCTGGTTTTGTAATTTTCAAGTACTGCCTGTGTTGAGCACAGGGCACAGTGTTCCTCTGCTATAGAAATGACAGACGTCTGCAGAAGGCTGCTCAGATGTGTGAGAGTGTTGTGCAGGAAGCCACAAAAGCGGACAATAACAGCTTCCCTGACAATGGAGTAGCATTTCCTGGCCTTGGCTTCCTGGACACTTCGGATATTTTGAGCATCAGGAGACTGAATCTAAAATACATAAAGAACAAGTACATAAATAGACAATTGCTGTTGATTAATTACGGTAGATGTTTTTAATGTAACTAGTTATTTATTAGGCATTACACATTAATGATTACTGAGTGCACTTAGCACAGCAATCTAGAGCCACTACCTACTCAAGGTGCAGGACAAGCCCCTGGTAACCTAGCAGGAAGTGGTCTAGGGCACGCAGTAGGTGTCCTAACCATTGGGTCTCACCAATTCTGGTGGGCACCAATGGCGTGTGCCCGAGAGACTAGAAGCTGTTTATCAGAGTCGCCCTGTTAAGTGGACTGGTGTGATAAAAGGCATAGAGCCCACCAAGGAGGTCGTCTACCTTCTAGAACATCACATTTGAGTGCATGTCATCAGAATAGCTCAGTTCAAGGCGGTGTGCCATGCAATGGATGCCACAATATAGGCCTTGTTGGCTTTCAGCTGGCTGACAGCACCATTTTTGGCTCCAGTCATTACTGAAGCTCCATCAGTTCCCAGAGTGACCAACTTGCTCCCCCAGTTATGACTCACTTCATCCATGATGGCACTGATGGCTTTGCTTATGTGTGATGCGTCTGCCCTGGTGACTAAATGTGATATAAACTAAATCCTCCTCTTTCACAGAACCGTCTGTGGAGCCATGTGTGGTAATAGAGAGAAATTTAGTGTTTTTCAGATTCTCTCTGATATCGTTTCTGTCCACCTCTGCTATATAATGCATAAACACTTTGGCCTGTTTTTCATTTCTGTATGTTGATCCCACAGCAATTCCTTTTTGTTCATCCAAACTGCAAAAACAAACAACAAAAATAGAATTAACTAAAAAATTATATAAAATCATGTTATCCAATGTAACTGACAGCTTGGCATTTTTCTTACTTACTTACTTACAGTTACTCAGCCATGTTACACCTCTGAATGTAAATACATAGATATTTAAAAGAAGCAAAAGTTTTACTTACTCGCACATCCACTCAAAGTCGAAAAGTCGCTACTTAATTAGCCTGCGTTAGACGGTGAACAGAACTGACGTAGTGCGTGGCATTTTCGTGTCACGTGCATGTGTTTGCATCAGTGTATGTGTGTGCATGTGCCTGTCGTTTATATGTGCAGACAGCAGAGGAACATAAATAAGAAATCCACCAAAACAAAGACTAAAAAACACGACTAATTAGATACAAACATTTACTCGCCCTCCGAGATTTACTCACAAACAGAAAATTTACTCACATTTGGTGCCTGGTGAGCGTTAATTTCGGATCCTGTAGGCAGCTATGCAGGTCTAGAAGAGGTTTGATGTGGGGCCAGGCAGCCTTGTTATGAAAAGGCTAAATTGGTACTTTATTCATCTATATCCTGATATTATGAGTAAATATTTTGTGTTTTTGTAAACCTCTGAATCTTTAAAGTCACAACCAGTATTTTACTTGGTCAGTCAGGTCTGGCCACATTTCCATGTTGCTTTGAGCTTGGACCCAATCTGACGCTGACATGTTAAACAAGACTACAATGAACTGATGAGGGATGTTTTATTCCTACATAAATATTAGTGAGGCAACTAGTAGCTAAACCCAAGGAAAGGATGATTTACCTGCAATGCTGAGGTCTGCAAGCTGCTTATGGTTCTCAAGTTTCATATTTTACGTGGACCAACATATCAAAGAAGGATTTCACGCAATCAGCCCTACAGAGGCTTCAATATGATTCATAGTGGTTAATTTAAGTTGATAGCTTCTCTGTTTATGTGAACTTACACACAAACACACACACACACACACGCACACACACGCACACACAAACACATACAAACAAATTTACTGTTTAATAAATGAACTTACCTCAAAATGCTTTCCTTGTTCTTGGAATAAGTCCCAATCAGTGGTTCCTATCACTACAACTACATCCACGAGGGACAAATTACAGTTGGGGATTAGGATTGGGGAGGGGAGGACAACCCAGTGTTTTATCAGCGAGGCCGTGTTCTCTCTGCAGAGCCGCTTATATTTCAGGTAAACATAATCCAGATTCAGCACTGGCGGGGGTAGATTCAATTAAGATACAGAGACAACTTTGTTAATGCGGCTGTATCTTAATACCCTGGCCACATCTTGTAATGAATCTGGGCTCGTGGGCAGAGCTTGGAGTCAGGGACAAGGCAAGAGGACTGAGTATGACAGTATCCTGCTGCTGGAGTTACAGCTAACTTGCAATATCTGGTACTGTAAGGGGATGAAAGATGATAAATTGTTAGGGTTTATTAGTTCTGTCTTGGTGTTTATCATTAATTAAAAGCACAACTGAAAAACACCTGGATTTGTTGTTTTTTTTTAATAAGACTCAACCCTTCTTGTCACTTGGTGTTCATCTTGGAAACTCATCTGGGACAATGATTGTTAATTTTTTTCCACAGATACTTGATTCCTATGGGTTCTGGGCTTTGTACAGACAATTCCCTCGAATTTAAATGTTTTATTTTTATTGTTATTATTATTATTAAGCATCCCAAATACTCACAGCTTGTTTGAAATGCTTTGTGGCTCATGGCAGTGCCTCTGGATTAATGGTGTTCCAGTCTGCAACACTGTTAATGTGCAAAAACCACTTTTTATTTTCTAGATTTGTTTTTAAACATATATATTATTTTATCTTTCACTACTTTAATCTATTTTGGAAGAAATATTATTATTACTTTTATATACAGTAAAAGAAATCAATTTAGATTAAAATGTTGTAATACAAGTTAACAAAAGAGAAACAAACAAAAAAATAATCCAAGTAAAAATATTAAGAAGATCAGTTCGTGTTATTTACAGTATGATCATTTTCTATACCAATTATTACAATTCAGGGTCACAAGGAAGCGGGTATGAGGGACGAGAAATGACAAAACAAGAAATAAATATAAAAATAAATATATACACATATAAATAAATAAATGCAC
>JBAFTA010000010.1:2803290-2814717 GCA_036919975.1 Melanotaenia parkinsoni
TATGTTCTCAACAGGCAGCTGTTCTCCTTAAGGAAATATATTCCTGCATACTGCCTACAACCATAGTAAATCAGATTACATTTTAACCTTAAGCAATACAAGTCTCACAATCTTATACAATAATCATATTTATGATAAATCTTGTATAAAGATAAAAAAAAAAAGAAAAAAAAAACTTCAGGGAACTCTCAACTTAAAGTGACTAAAATGCTCTTATTTCAATCCAGAGACACTGTAAAAATACCACTGGTCTTTGGAAGGGACTCGGAGTTCAAGGTTTCTTTATAGTGGAACAGACAATGTGCATCTGATGTCACCAGGGCTTTGTTTGCCATGTTGAGGGAACCTGCTACTGTTTCCATCTCCACTTTCATGTTCCTCACCGGTAAACATAGTTAAAAATGTGCTGCTAGAGAGAAACATCCTCACCCTGGTCAGCTGACAGTAGAAGTCGTTGTGATGCAGAAACTAATTAATATGCTTTTGTGCTGTGTTCAGCACTTTGTTCAGCTGACGTGTCAAAGTGCTCTGAATGGAACAATGAATGGAGTTCAGGTTTAGATGTTTCCACCTGTTCCATTCTCAGATGCCAGTGTCTGAGAGAAATTCCAACTGAAATTATCTTTCAAAGTTACAAACGACCTCGTGAATGTGTATTAGTCAGCAGCTCAACTAATATTAGTGATGCTACACCCGTGGAGTTAGCCAGCACCCCTGTCGGGTAGGATGCTCAAAGAATAGGAAATGCTGCTTCTTTACCCACAGCCAAAGACGCTGGTACAACTTTGAATGAAGACATCAAAAACAGTGAATGGACCCTTTCTTTTAAATAGCTAGACCTTGTAAATGCTGTTAATAACATGTCGGGGCTTGACAGTCACAGATTTACAGTAGCTACAGTTACATCAAGTGTGACTGACTGCTGAGGATGAAAAGTAAATAAAATTCAATGGATGACAACTTCAATGGGTTATTGTTTCTTACATTAAATTTATAGCCTGTAGTTCAGCCATGTTTCTTTTTGTTTTTCTGTAGACATCAATACTGACTGGCCAGACCTGTGGACTGTCAAACATCCTAGCTCCTCACCAATAGCATGGATTATAACCGGAGGATATGGTCAGGAATGGACCCAGCAGGTGACATTGTTTATGCCAGGAGGTTGTCACCTGGAACCTGACCTAGTGCTTCCAGCAGGGCTCCGGGAGGCACTATTCTGTTTCCCTTTCTCAAAGAGAGCCAGGAAGTGATCTGGTAGAAGAGGAGTTACCTTTCTGGAGGAGAGGACTCATTTTAAAAACATGTCCAGAAAAAAAGGTTTGCCTTCCAGCAGCATAGTCCTCTAGTTCCCATTCCTCAGCACAGACCAAGATCCCAGCCTGCCAGCTCTCAGTCCATCAATATCCCATCCATCAACATTCAGCTCCCCAGAGGCAAGTCCAGCACTAGTGCCACAGTCCCCCCTGCCTTGGCCCACGCCAGAGAAACTGTATCATGTCCTCTCCATCATGTCTTAGATTCTTCGTAGGAGACCAGTTTATGTCAAAATCTTGGTGAATAAAGCTAAAACATTAGCTCAGGTTACAATTGGCTCCACTCCTGTTGTTGTTGCTTAGCAACCACAATTTTAATGAGTAAATTGCGAAAGCAGCTAAAGTTTTAATTGCTCCACAATCTTTAATTTATTCCTATCATATCATCTGCTAACAGAGAGCCAACTGTGCAACCTGCTGCAGCACACCTTAACAAGATGGTCATCTCTGCTGCCGTCTATCGACCAAATGCTGAAGTGTCGGAAGCCCCTGACCAGCTATTTTCAGGGTCTGGGTGAGAATGTCCTAAGATTTTGTGGAAGTGCTTTGCAGAGGACACTGAAGTGTCTGAGATGTACTTCCTCTTCCTCAGTTACATTCTGAAGGTGTCAGACTGCATTAAAGCATCATTCAGCATAACTACTGTGTTTTAGGTGATGACTGAACTTAAAAGGAAACTTCAGAGGAGACTAAAGGACTTTTTTTGATGTGAACAGGAAACTTAAACAGGTGACTCGTGATTTGGCAAAGAAATGTAAGGCTGATTTCATTTAGTTCTATGAAAGGGCAAAGAAATATGTGAGTGGAAGCTATGACTTCTCTGAGAACAGCTTTCACAGCAAACTGTCAGAGCCTGCTGTGTCTAACGAAGAGTACAGCGATGCAGTTCAGGCCTGCAAAGTAAAAAACATTGATATGGATGGACTCTATGAGGAATATGGCATGGTGGAAGCTATTCTCAGCTCCCCAGAAGTGGAAGGTCGCCACAGTGTGGCGTGGTATCTGAAGCTGCTTTCCAGACCAGATGTCCCACTGGTGAACCTGAGGAAAGTCAGCGCCTACATCTTCTCCTTTCCAGCAATGCACATACAGAACGTGTCTTTTCAATGATGACCTCAGCATGGAGAAATGAGAGAAATCTTTTCGATGTGGAAAGTGTCAAAGCAGAGCTGCAAATTTGTGTCAACCTCACGTTGGAGTGCACAGACATGAAATTTCTCTGACAAAAACCTATTGGAGGCAGCCAGGAAAGGCTAAAAAGATAAAAAGTAGACCTTCACATCTTTGGTGAGTACAACAGAGTCATACTATGTAACGAGTTTGATTTTTTTTTTTTAGTTTTTACCCTAGCTTTGTTGAGTCTTGGAAAATGTCCTCCTTTTTGGTGTTATGGAAATGGCCACCCTAACCCTGGACAACTACAGTAGTTCCTGACTTGCACCATCTGTATGAAAAGGTAAAGAAACACAAGTCATCTAAGATTCATGTGGACAGTTTAAATTTTTCAACCCACTATAATCTTTACAGGTGGACATAATTTGACTTTCTCTAAACCTTTGAATACACATATCCAGCTGTTTAATGTTGATGTTTTTATGGCAGAACACTCTTTCTCTAACAGACCACCTGAAACATGAATGCAATAGAGAAGCTGAAGAGAGGTGAACAAAGTTTTTTTTTCTTTTACTTCAAATATAATTTTCTAAAACTCAAAAAATTTGATGTAATGTTATACATCATCATGATAGAAAATGGAAGATTTGATGGAACATCCTACTGTGTTGATACAAATGCATCTGGATAATAAATTTTAATGTAGGTACTCTACAGTCTACTACTATATGTGTACTATTGTTTACAAGAACACCTTTTTTGTATTAAAAAAAAAAATCTCATCTTTGAATTTATACCTGGTCTGGGCTTAGCCCAAGCTGCCCCCCTCCTACCCCACCCTGGCTCTGATCTACAATAAACTAGGCTGACCAACCCTTCACGTTGCACATCACGTAAATACAAACACTAATGGAGGGCTAGCAGACTGAGTCACACCTGAGCATTTGCTGCTTTTTGTTATATTTATTTGACCTGTAAGTATTGGATGTAATTTTTTTTGTTTTTTCAATTTTAAACAATGAAATTTATAGTTTCTGTGGTCATCAAGTTTTTTCAAGTTTCATATATATATAATTTAAAATTTTTCTGATGCACTATTTTGTATGATATTTCCACTTGACATTAAAAAAATGCTATAGACTGCAGTATTTGTTTAGAAAAGATAAGACTGACAGGAAGAGAAACTAGTTAATCCAACAGAAGTTCACATTTTAATGTCATATTTTAAAAATTTAACGTCAGCTGACATGCTCATATCTCCACCCCCAGGGTGAACTTCACACCCCCTGTACAGCAACATCTTCAAACCCTGCATGTGTTAACTCCTTATTGTAAGAAGCCATGCTTGGATCCCCCTGGACCCCCACTGTGAATTCCTCCATGCCCAGTAGAAATAGGACAGATTCTCCCTCAGTGTGACAACCTGTGTTATCATTTAAAAGCAAACTCAAGAGACACTAACCCTTCTCCTCGCCCCCTTCCCATTGCGGGCAAATACTTATTTCTAGCCATTTTCCTGGCTTACAAGCTTCAAGTCTGACCAGTGGCCACAGAGGGTAGAGTAACAAAGATCACACATGGCCTTACCCTGACTGTTGTAAAGTACCTCCTTTTTTCACCCACCGAAAATCTAGAGAATTCATTACAAATCAAACCCTCACCCCATTTCCTATGCCCCCACCCAAACCCTGCTCAAACTGCCTGCATCCTGTAATCCGACAGATTAATGGCAGAGCATGAAATGTGGCGTTTACGTCGACAAAAGTTAAATGTTGTAGGTAGGGAGGGGCACACAGGCTTTGGCGCGTGGATTAAGTCCTCCGAAACCCCCTTAATGCCAGTATAATTTGATGGAGCTGCCAATTTGCTGTATGCGCACTCTCTGCCCCACTTCCTTTCCCCCTCCCCCCGAACCAAAGCCGACTTTGCTACAACACTTCTGAGGAGGATCTGAAGTTTGGAGAGGTGGAGATACACACTGGGAGAACAGACACTGATTCTGTCTGGGATCCCTACTCCCCCCAAGCTTAAGATCACAGTGCTAATGTCATCACAGACTTTGTTACATTTGGATTTGCATAATATGCTCTGAGTCAAAGAGACTACAGGTGCATACAGCAAGTAAAACCTGGTAGGGGATGTACTGGATCACCTTGAAGTTATTTCTTTTAACATTTTAAAATGTAGATAATTTAACTCCCCCTTCATAATACACACATACAAAAAAGAGATAAATATCTTTCAGCTATTTTGAAAAACATGGCTTAGATATACTTTTGAGAGATATATTTTTGCCACTTCTACCACCATGGGGATGTCACTGTCTGATGCAATAGTTAAAGTTTCAGTTTCGTCTGAGCTTAGTTAAAGATGACTATTGCTCAGACACTGCTTAATGCTTGTGGGGCAGCATGATATATGGAGAATCCTAACAGGATTTGAATGAGTAGTATAATTGTATATCATCACCACAAAGACTGTAGGAGACACATATCAAAAACAAAAAAGTCTCAGAAAGGAGCCCTGAGGAACTCCACGTAACTTCTCTGAAGACTTGAACATTATCTGATTTGAAATTCCAACCCGATATGTATGACAAAAACCAGTTTGGGATATATCCAGCGATTCCCAGAAGATCTTTCACTCTGTTTATCTGGATATTGAGATCAACACCAGAACTGTGCATTTCCAAGAATCTAGTAACATCATAGTGTTCCTGGAGACCTGAGTGAAAAGCATTTTATAGAAACCTGATTGAAAGATCCCATGGTGTTAAGACAGTATTTGCTAATGTTCAACAGCTGTTTGTTTGGGTGTTTAAGAGGTATTAATTTACTTATTAAAACAGTATTTTTACTTCTTGTACCATCTCATGGTCAGTGCATGACTGTCTAAACAAATAATGCATAAACTGATGAGAAGTTCAAATGTCTGTGAGAGAGCAGCACAAGTAGAGTCAGGTAAGATCAAACTAATGTGGTGTCATCTTGTTCTCCAGCTTACCACATCCCACCTCAGTGAAATAATACTCATAATTCATGGGGAGGAGGAGGGAAGTGGGAGGGCGGGAGGAGTTTGCTCTTTAGGATCATTCAAAGGACATTTCCAAACTATCGCTCAAAATGACAGAGAGAAGCATGAGGGGTGTGCAGGGAAAAGGGGAGGGGATGTGGGGTGGGCAGGGGGTGCAGAGAACAATCACACTCATTCACACCTCTATTGCCACAATCCCTTCATCTGCACATCCCTCCCCTCTATCCCCTCCCGAATCCTCCAATTAATAGCAGTGAAAACATGTCTGATTGAATCTTTTCAAGGGAATCTTCCGGCCTGGGCTTTTGTTGGTCCACTCTTTGTCAACATCCATTAAAACAGGCCTTTAATGCTCCCGCCCAGGCCATCTTCTGTTCAAAATATGGAGTGAGTGGAAAGGAGGTGGGGGAGGAAAAAGAAAAAAAGAGAAACGTGACGGAAGGAAGGAAGGGCGGAGGACAAAAAAATCTCCAGCACAGACTGATCCCACTGTCTTCAACTTTAATCAACTGTATGCTAGACCGCTCTTCATCCTCCCTCTCTCTCTCTTTCAGTCTGTCTTAATGTCTCTCTCTCTGCCTCACTCTCTCTCTTTCTCTGTCTGTCCAATAATGGGATGTTTTTAATGCAAGAGGCGAGCTCTACATCAATCATTCGCCCCAGTTTTCACTGCCCCCCCCCTCTACCACACCGCTGTTGCTTCCCCCACCACCTCCTCGTCCTCCTGCTGCAATAAATATGCAAATGAGCAGGAGCCAGTCATTGGTAATTTCAAGCATGGCTCACTAGTGTTAAAAAAGGACACAAATGTATTAATTGCCAGCGGCCGAAGGAATCCCATTTTCTCTGGGCATTGATTACAAAATTGGTCTGAGGAGCTTTTTTTCTGGAGTTATGGTTGACTGTATAATACATGTGTGATTGGAAGATCGAGGATGACAAAGTAGGGTTGGAAATGTCAAATTCACACAACTCCAGTGTTATCATCAGTAACAATACAATCGACTGTGTTGTATATTTCCTTTTTGCATTCATAGAATGTGATAGACACTTGGGGCATTTTTAATATTTACATTAGGCATACACCCGAGAAGTACAATACCACAACGTCACCTTTGCTCTCAGAAAACAGGGTGTGTCCATATATTTGCAACACAACTGTCTGTAAGACTATGATCTGTAGAGACCCAATTATCAGCAATTAATCCCAAACATCTGATTACAGCTCTGAGAACAGTTGTGTGTATAAAATGTTGCTGTCCAGGAAAACCAACCTGGATACTTAAGCCGATGCATGCAGGAGACGGCTGGTTAGTTAAAGCTTGGTTTTATTTCCCCACTTTTTCACTTTCATCAGAAATTCCCACATTTATGTAAAAAAAGTCAATGTTTTATATTTTCAGTAAAATTGTTTATGCTAACATATGTGTGGTCATTAATATTCCTAAACCTGTTGTACATGCCATATACAGAGGACGTAAAATAGAAAGACAACTTTGCAGTAAGAGTCAGTAAAAAAGTCAGGATTATATATTTGTTGTAACAATGCTCCTCAATAATAAATCCAATACTGATTTAAAGTCAATTTTATTTTTAAACTGAGCCAAATTTGTAAGGAAAATGCACTTGTGGGTTGACCAACAGATTTACGTATGTGCATTGTATCCATGAAAAACTGTCAAAATCCTCTCTGCCAATAACAAAAAGCGGATTCGGCTGCTGATTCTTGTCTGGTGTCATTTATTGGATTAGGTGATTGAAGTCTTGAGAAACAAGACATATTGGGAATTTGACAATGTCTTGACAAACGGGTAGGCCTTCCTCATGCCAGTCACCAGCTTGCCACACACTCGTGTGAGATGGCATCCCATCCTTCAACCAGAATCTGTCACCAGTCAGCAGATGTAGATGTGTTGGCCCCTTTGGGATCAACAGCAGCCCGAGACGATCCCACAAGTGTTCAAACCTGCTCTGTGCAGGCTGGCGTCATCATCTTAGAGGATAGAGTTTGATCATAGATTGTGGTGATATGGGATCCCCACTGGTTGCAATATCAATATCAGAATAAAGGCCCATTTATGCTCAATGCAGAAGACTGATATGTTGACAGATGGACCGTTTTGTCTGTCTTTTACATGTAATTTGGTCCATTTTTCAGGGAGCTTAGCTATCTGTTGCTTGATGAAGAAGACAGCGCAAAACCACCAGAAATTGTGGGGTCAGTGCTGAATAGAATAGCTGACATTTGACCAGGGAAAGAAACAAACCAGAGAAGAAGAGAATCAGGAAAAAACATGAAAAGCAGAAGAAGAATAAAGACAAACACAACTGTAGAAATTGTGTGAGCTTTTGAAGAAAAACTATATGAGAATGTTTAGGGTGTGTTGGGCAGTTGTAAATAACTTCATAGCAACACATTACCGCTACCAAATGTGTCTGAAACCGATGTCGGCTTGCGGGAGTGAACTCTGAACTTAGCACTGCCCGCTAGCGGACGAACTGACTTAGCAACCATGGCAATGCAAAACACACAGGACAGCGACGTATAACAACGCTGGATACGGATATCACTATTTACGTACTTAAGGGAGCATAAATGGGTCTTAAGCTGTTTGTCAATACCACAGAATATTTGGACAGTTTTTCACTGACACAACCCATATACTTAACTCTGCTGCTCATCCCACAAATGCATTTCCCATAAAACAGTGGCTCCATTCAAATGGGAAATAAACAGACTTTGCATTAGTATCAGAGCTATTGCTAAGAAGCATTGTTACAGCACAAACATACTCCACCAAGCAAAGATTCCCTACTATTTATCTTAAGTTTTTCTTTTTTTTTTTTTCCTGAAGACTGGGACAGTAGATGCATCTGAAACGTATAGCCTTACACTTATTTTTAACCATTTTATTCTTTCAATCTTGTCTTTCCACACTTTCAATGTGATAATTCTTTTTTTCCTGAGATCTAAATAGAGATATAAACATCATCACTCATCCACATGTGCATGGACTGACACAAACACAAATCTAAAGAATCATTGCTCGCCTAACATCCACCTCCATTATGGTTGCTGTCAGCAGTTGAGAGTGTGTGGTTGCTAACTATGTGCATGCAATATGCATCTCTATCTGTGCATATACTTATGCAAAATATGATTTTGAATAGATTACTGTGGAGTTCATTTTACTTTATGGCTGCCTGTCTGTACTCTACAGTAAATATATTTGCCCTGCCACAGACCCCAAGAACTGCAAATGAATCTTATGAGCAACCTTATCCACGGGTCCACCACATATTCTATACACACTAGCGTACCACAACAATAATAAAAATAATAAATCGACATGGGCTCGAGATGGTGTCCACGGAATCACATCTCCTCATAAATTATAGCCATAAACTTTAGCCACTATGCAGGCTAATTAATTCTCGTGCTGTTACACAAAAGGAAATGTCGAGTGACAAATGGGCGCAGGACTTGAAAGCTGCCAGGTCTGCAAAACATTTTGTACTTCAATTTATAAGCAATTTCACTGTAAATCATCATCCAGAACTCAGGACTTTAAGAAAAAGGACAACATATTAAGTGGAACGATGAAGGGGTGGGGTGAGTTTAAGTGGGGATAGGATGAAAAATACAGTGTAAAAGAGAAGAACTGGACACAAATCACAAATTAAATGTTAACCTTGTATTTATACATAAAATTTAAAATACATAGGTCCAAAAGGAAGTGTAGTTATGCATATATGAAGACCTAAAACAGTGCTATATATTTAAAAATAATCAAATAATAAATATAGAAATAATACATATAGCTATATGCAATTAGAATTTAGTATAACAAGAAATGTTAGTCCTCATTTAAGCTTAACTTTTGTCTGTGTCCATAATCTGATGCAGCAATATTGTTTATTCACAGAATTTTTAAAAATACACATGCATGCACGAATATCCACACTCAACTTTCCTATTATTGGAACCTTCCTACAGCTTTAACACAGCAGTGAAAGTAGCCCCACAAACATCCATCTGACATTGACATTGACATTACAGGGCTGTGATGGAAAACTGCTCCTAATGCTGGAAGAAAGCTCACTTTGACTGCATCGATCACCGCTCTGGACTGATTGGGGCCAATGCAAATAGAAAGGAAGTGATAGACAACGACTGAACTGCTTCAGCTTAGCCTGGACTACGCCTGCATGCTTCCCACCACACTTAGACCCTTTATCAATGTCTGCCGACCCAGGGGCCAATTTAAATGTGACTGAGGCACTCAGTGGATGTGACAGTGATGGAAGAGCCCATAGGAACCTATGTTTCAATGACTCATTAAAAAGCATGCTACAAGCTATGTTTTCTGCATTTGATACAGCACATGCCGTTAAAAATACTAATTGGAGTGTAAATGTGTCCTTTCTCTGGCATCTGTTTCATTCATTCTAATCTTCTTACTGAAATGCTTATACCTGATCAGCCTTTAATGTCAGGTTAAAACTTGTTGAACATTTTGAAATGCATAGTTTGTGTGTGCTTTGTTTTCATTTTTAAAGTGAAAAATGAAAAATTATTGTTAATAACATTTCCTTAATATCCCACCTGCAAGACCTTGGCTAAATTTACTGGAGACAATTCGGAGTTTGACCAAGCAGGTGAAAAACTGAATGGCATTTGAGGGTCCTGCATGTCCTAAAAGAGTTGCAGAGTTTGAAGCCGGGATGGATGCTTACAAAAGTGGAGCAATGCTGTTGTTCTACTGAATTACAAATAAACAGAATAAATAAATAAATGAAAAAGTCTGATCAAAATGGTGTTTCTGTATTTTTTGCACATTTACATATATGTGTTGGAATGTGTGTGTGGTATGTAGGGGTTGACTTTTAACGGTCTTTAAATATTTGTTATTATGTGTAGAAAACAGACATCACAGCCTGGCTAACACTTGACTCAGATAATTGCCTTAATCCTCTTTCTTTCAAGAAAAAAAAAAAAAAAAAAAAACAAATGAAAAAAAAAGCTGTTGATAGTTTTTCATCCACAAAAAAAAAAAAAAAAAAAAGCTGTTGATAGTTTTTCATCCACAAAAAAAAAAAAAAAAAAGCTGAGTGAACTTAAAATAGTAGGCAACCATCTGCAAAGCTGTTTTAAGTAAAGTCAGCTAAGGGGTTCAGGTGTAGTATGAACCCAAATTAATTGGTTAACTCAAAGCAGAAATTTTAAGAATGAAAGGAGCACCGACCGTTTGCATATCAATGTGCAGAATTGAAGAAGTTGGCCTCCATTAAACACAGGCTGCAGCAATGACTCCTGCAGTTCCAGCCTGGTGATGCAGCTGGAAAATGTATGTCCATATGTGTCTGGCATCCTCCGAGATTTGTTTGGACCTCTGTAAATGATATATTTTGATGTACATGCTGTCCTTTTACAAATTGTGCACATTGTGCATTTTATTTTCGATTTTGTTACTGTTTGCAAAAGGGAGTGTATCTCAAAAGTTATAAACAAACTCAAAAAATTTGTGGGGTTTTAACATTTACAATTTAGAGGGATAAAGCTTTGGCACCTCAGTCTTTAGAAAATTATATGTAAAAGAAACTGGTGATTTTCTTTTTTTGTGTGGTTTACTGTACTTTTCTTTTAGCAATTTATTTAGTTAGTATGGACTTAATTCTCACAGATTATCAAAATATGGAATATAAGGTTTGTATTGATGTATATTAAATTAAACTCCTCCAAAAAAATGACTATACAGCACGCAAAAATGTGCAAAAATGCTCATACTTGTTCTATAGTAGGTTTTAAAGCATTAACAAGCTTAGCTATTCTATGTACTTGAGCTGAAACAACTCATGGTTTAAGTTAAAAATATCTGAAGAATCTGAGGTTACACTGTAAAAAAAGAAAAGTTCGGCGAACTCAAAATTTTAAGGCAACAAACTTCAGGAAAATTTTAAGTTGAGC
>JBAFTA010000010.1:2821703-2838700 GCA_036919975.1 Melanotaenia parkinsoni
CCATTCTGGGATTTGTAAACAATCAGAAGGGTTTTAAAATCTATTCTGTGACTGACTGGAAGCCAGTGTAAAGTTTTTAAAACTGGTGTGATGTGTTCAAATCTCTTAGTCCTGGTTAAAACTCTAGCAGCAGCGTTTTGGTCTATGAGTTTTTAAGAGCCCGAGTCTCCAGGTGCTGACCCTCATGTATTTGCTACCAAACAGAATAATCTCAGTTTTGTCTTCATGTAATTGGCCTCCTGAATCGGAAAGACGATGTCATTCCAGGAAGGAGATAAGGAAAATCAGAGTGTGCAACAAGAGCTTAATTAGACATGGAGGCATGTTAGGGTGGAGTACAAGAGAGAAGTAGAAAACCAGCTGGAGAACAAAGACAAAGGAGGTGTGGAGATGAATGACGACCATCACCGGCTACAAACTGAAGAACAATCGGTCTGTGGAAGATGACGTAGAGAAAGCCATCTCCTTCAACCAGTTCTACATCATGATTAATAGTGGAGCTTCTAACACCTGCTACTCTCTCCACCTGAGAGCTCAGGAAACTTCGGCCAGGAAAGACTGTTGGTCCAGATGGAGTATGTCCAAGGCTTCTGAAGGACTGTGCAGGACAACTAGCAGTTCCTCTTCAGATTGAAAAAGTCCCGGTGCTGTGGAAGACCTTCTGTTTCATATTGGTGCCCAAAATTGGGCACCTGGTAGAGCTGATTGACGGTGGCTTTAACATCTCACATAATGAAGACCTTGGAGTGGCTCCTCGTCTGCCACATGAATCTGTAGGCTGTTGAGGATCTAGACCCTTCCAGTTTGCTTACCAGGAACACTTAGGAGTTGAAGACGCTGTTGTTTACCTGCTGCATCAGGCAGCTAACCGACACCTACCTGGATGTGCCTGGTTCTTATGTGAGGCTCGTGTTCTTCAACTTCTCCAGCACTTTTAACACCATAAGGTGTTTCTGGGATGCTGGAGTGCAGCACTGGGGCTCAACAGGACTGTTTTAGCTCCCTTTCTTTTCACGCACTACACATCAGACTTTAAATACAGCTCAGAGTCCTGCCACATACAGAAGTATTCAGATGATGCAGTTGTTGTGGCATGTGTGAGCAGCCTTGTCTTGATGGTGTTCTGGTGGAGGTGGATTTCAGGAGATCTATCTAAAACACCTATCCAGTCAGTGTGCACTTATGGTGAGGAAACGGGAAACAGAGAGTGCAGAACTGTAGATACCTGGGAGTAGTTCTATTTCAGAAGCTGGAGAGGTCTTCCATCGCAGACACCGCGTACAGGAAGGGACAGAGTCACCTTTTCATCCTCAGGCAGCTCAATGTCTGCAGTGACATGCTGCAAATGTTCTATCACACTGTCATTGCAAGTGTGCTGTTCTATGCCGTTGTCTACTGGGGGAACAGCACTACGGACAAAGACTGGACAAACTGATGTAAAAGGCCAGTTCTGTGCCGGGTATGGAGCTGGACCCTATGAGAACAGTGGTGGAGCAGCAGATGAGGAGGAAACTGCAGGGCATTATAGACAATAATAAACACCCTCTCCATAACACCCTGGCAGGACAGAGAAGCAGCTGCAATGAGAGGCTGCAGGACTGAGAGGTTCAGGAGATCCTTTGTCCCCACAGCCATGAGACTGGAAAACAGCGATTTCCAACATATCTGTCTGTCTGTCTGTCTGTCTACCTACTTACCTACACAGTGAAAACAAATAACTTTTGAAATTTAACAATCAAAAGAAAAACAGTATAAGTCTCCAATTCAGAGCATTTTGTGCTGAGAAATTATAACCAAGTTTTCAAATTATAAATCTAAATTAACCAAACACTTCATTGCTTTTTTTAACAGAAATGTAAAATGGCTAATTAATTACTTGATTGGATTTTTCCTCAAAAGATCTGGGTATTACTGTCATGAGTGTAATGTAATCCACTGAAGCTGTTGACCTGATGCTTTAAACTGAAGCATGATTTGTTTATTCCTTTGGTGCACAGGATGCTCATAACTGTATATTTACACAAGGCACTCCATACTGATCCACACACAGTGACAACTAAGGGGGCAGATTAGTGTACGTAATATCCACCCTCACCCAAAGTGAATTAATTGTCTAATGGCTTTAAATTGATTAGGCATGTCTGAGGTTTGAGTTGCAAATATCCCTCTAATCCAGGTATTTTCCCCTCAGGATAAGCATGGGATTGCTTTAATTAGCAACATAGCCTTGTGTGATGGGTACAGTAACATGACAGTAAACACCTGGAGCTGAAGTTACAGTGTGTTTGGGTGATAAGGGCTTTCTATGGTGGTGCACAGAGCTTCTTTCTCAAATACACACAGATAATTCTGCTGTAAAGAATCTTAAGCTGGCAGAAAATAACTAAAATCAATTTGCCCAGCTGCTGTATACAGTGACTGTTAAAAGAAGAAAGTGTTAGCGCTTTGGCGTTTCAGGTTGGGTTTTCCTTTTTCTAACTGTGTGAATAACAAATACAAAAACTCATTAAAAATGTTTACAAGTCATCTTTGTCAAGTCTAAGTCACATTAAGTTATGAGTAATACGTAATAAGTATCTGCGGTCTGGTCTGATTACAACATCGTAATATTTAAAGAATACCATCCTTCTCCTTTATCTACCAGCATTTAGTAACAGCTCTGGTTATCAGCTCAACCTGGCAACTCTGTCCCCCTTCACAGGATAATGTCTTTACAGAAAACATATACATAAACGTAGGGATTTATTCACATTAGTCATTATGCTCTTAACATGTAAGAGTTTTTAAATCTGAACCAAAATCCATCTGGACCCACAGAGAACCTGTGTTAACTGCTGTTTGTAGAATTATTTTCTCTCAATGCAAAGAAGGTTATGGACACAAAGTTATGTAATAATAATGTAAATAAAATATGAACATTATGCTTTTTAAATTAAATAGAAACTTTCACTACATTTTAATGTATTTAGATTCAAAACCTCCAAGTCCAATAAATCTAACTTCACTAAACAGGCTCAAATAAACCAGTCGTTTCCAGTGGGTCTGATGGTTTACTGGTCCCAGTTTAACATTATCCATGGTGGTTCTGATACGTGATGACACGAATACAAAAGCCACAACACCTCACAAATAACCACAACACAAATACAAAAGCACCAATGGGAGTTAGTTTTTTTTTTAAACACCGCACAACGTGAGCGCCGACAGATGTTACGTCACAGGAAATGAACAATTTTAAGTCCTAATAAAAAGCACAAAAATTAATTTTTGTAAGCGCTATTATGAAGATTGTTTACTGTGATGTGTAAATGAAGAAATATTGCATGTTCGAGGTAGTAATGTGGGCACATATAGACGCTGCTTTGACTGCTGACATAAGTGAACAAAGTAAGAAATTGAAAAGATAATGGCTCATTTAGATTCTTTGTTGTTTTAGTGTTCACTCCAGTGGCTGAATCACACTAGTTTCTAGTTACCCTTGCAAAACGCCATGCTAAGTAGTGGGATTTTAAACTTTATTTTGAGGATGTCTCCATTTTTCTAAATTTTGCTTTTAATAGCATTTTAAACATGTAGCATGTAAAATCTAAAACTCCTTAACAACTTTTCCCCCCAAGTTAGAAGGAAAGCTGCTGCAGCATCACCAGAGCTGCCACTGTTTTTGTTTGTGTGTGCAGCATCTGTGTTCATGTGATGTCTGTCTAACGCCCGAGGAAATTAATCACATCCAGCAGACAGAGAGGACATCAGGAAGAAAAGATTAAAAATGAGACTGTCTACGAGTCTACGAGTCTCGATCTGAACTCTTGAGTTGAGTCAAGTCACTGAATATGCAGAAGAAATGCAACCTCATAAGTTACATATCTGTGTTCTTGTATGTCAGCTGTAGTTGTTTTCTTATACAAGTTTCATCTTTTGTTGGACCAGATCTCTCGATATGTTAGTTTCAAACAAACAGCTTATCAAAGATGTCAGAGAACATCTCTACTCAGCATGAAAATGTTGTATGTCTGAGACGAATGTCTGTTTCTTTTTGTTTTAAATCACGTTGTTCCTCATTAGATGCCTCTTCTTCCAACAATAAAACCTGATATTCATAACAAGAAATCACAAATCCAACAATCAACTTGTGCAAATGATAAACAGATGATTTTCTCAGAAGTCTGTATTGCATGTAATATGATGAGAAACTGCTAGTGCAATCATACACAAACAACTCATTGAGAAAACCCTTGCCCTGAGCTAAAAACACAGCAGTTGGTCTCCAGTATGTGAATGACAAATGAATATCACTCAGTGGGTCAGATGGTGTAGACACACTCCATGCTCTGTGCTAATCAGGCCAACCTACAGACCTCACATACCATCAGGACATCCTCCGGGGGGAAATTAGTATTTTCCACTTTGCTAAACGAGTATACTTTCCTCCCTGGGTGAATGTATTTTTTGTTTCATGGGCAATTTCCTTATGTAAATTGTACAACATAGAGTTGCATAGCAATTATAAGTAAAACATTCAGCTTTTTACTGACTCTGAAGTGCGAATTAAAGCAACATTTATTTGCACTTTCTCAGCTCAAGCTCAGTATTCTGTAAACTGTGATTCATTCCTTTGTGATCATCGGTCTGTTAGCAGGTTTATGCTAAAACTACCAGAAGGTACAAGCTCATCTTTTGTTTTTTCTCTTTTGTTTTTGTTTTGTTTTTTGTTTTTTTTAAGTAGATGAGAATATATGTAAGGCTAACATTAGGCAAACGCTTCAGAGCTGTGTAAGAAAGCTGTTACTTTTCCCAACTTCTGAAATCACCTTTCCATTTTCCATTCACTTCAATGAAAGAAAAAAGTGTAAGCTAGTTGAGATCTTGATTCCAGGTCAACAACATGGCATTTGGATGGTAAACTGCAGCTTTGGACCACAGCCAGAGTTGGAAGTGGATAACATGATACCTCACCACCTGTACCTATAAATAATGATTGGTTTATGTTGATAACAATAAGACCCAAACTGCAGCAATGACTGGAACGCTGGATCATTTTATACTTAAAGAGAAAGAGAAAACATGAAGCAATAGAAACAAAACGAATGATTGTATAAGGATTATCTTTGAGGTGCTGTAGTTTCTGCCAACTGGAACCCAGTCGGATTGCAGCCCAAGTCGGTTAGATAGTTTATCACAGTATGTTGTTTATAATCTTGATTACAGCCAATCAAAAACATCCAGAGAAGATTGTTTTCCTTTTTAAAAAGAGAAAGTCAGTATCATTTAAATAGAATAAAAATCTTTAGTAAACCGTGTTTTAGAATCAAATTGCTGTATTTTTTATCTCTTTATGAGAAATGGAATCACCTGGAGAGAACACAAAGTGTTAAAACTTATGTTTAAAAGAAAAATCAAGGCTACTTTGTTAAGTAAATACAATGAAAGATGTTAAATTTTGTGTGTTTTTGTCTGTTTCTTATATCCAGGGAGAATATAGCATAGCATGAATTGTGTAAAGATATAAAAAAAAAGGTTAAATCGTGTAGCCAGTAGCTGTTTCTGTCTGTCACACTGTTTCTCTTCACCATTTACACCTCAGACTTCAATACAACTCAAATACCTCTTATCTACATTAATCTGTACGTTTATATTAAAATGTTTTTTATGGTTAGGTAGTACCAACACGGTTAAGTTTAGGTAAACATCATATCTTCCTTTGCAACTTACCCTGTAAAAACGTTTCACATGAAATGATTCTTTTATTGTCCTTTCCCTGGATTACCAGCTGTTATGTCCCACCCTCCAGATAAACACAACGAGCTGCACACAAAAACAATGTGTCTTATTACAATGAATAAAACTGAAAGTCCTGCTGGATAGTAGGAAGAATGTATAGATTCTGCTCCTGTTGACCAGGATAGTTTTCTCAAATGTGACAATATTTTCAATAACCACTGAGAAATAACATGAAAAAAAATTAAATTACAAACTTTTATTGAAGTGAAATTGGAATATTAAACCTATTTACAGAAGGTAAATAAGTTTATAACTAAATAATCATTTTGTTTCTAAATATAAATATTTAAAATATTAAATTTTTTCTGTATTTACTTGTGCATGAGTAATAAAATAATGCATCATCTGGGTTTTAATGCAATGCACTAATTCCAATATGATAAAACAAATTAAAGTAAAGCAGGATTTAATGAGGGATGTAATCTATAAAAACCTGTATGATCCTGTAATAATCATCTTTTTGGATCTGCACAGGCACATGGTTTTTTAACGGCAGGGTGAGGGTAAATGTAATTTCAAGTTACCAGTGTGACAAAAACAGAACAAAATATTAAAGTGCTTTATTGGATGTTACTGCACACTTTAAAATGGGGGGGAAAAGATGAAAAAACCTCTTGAAATATTCATGAAAATATACATAGTCAAAGCCTATAAAACTCTCAATGCCACTGGAACTAGAAATAAAATGCAGCCCATTGACTGCAGACAGCCTGAAATGGTTAATGGACTGTACTTATACAGCACTTTTCTAGTCATATTGACCACTCAAAGCATTTTTGCACCACATGTCATATTTACCCATTCACACATACTGCACTTCTGTTGTTATTTACCAAAGGCCCGTTTATGCTCGATGCAGAAGCTGGATATGCAAACAGATGGAAAATTTTGTCTGTCTTCTGCGTTGGTTACGCACAGACTTTGGTCCGTTTTCAGGAAGCTTAGCTATCCATCGCTTGACACAGAAGACGGAGCAATACCATCAGAAATCGAGTGGGCAGTGTTGAGCTAACACACAACCAGTAAAAGGAACACACCAGAGAAGAAGAAGAGGAACGGGAAGAAGATGAAAAAGAAGTTGAGAGCAACAGCATTCACATTTACAGACACAACTGTAGACACAGCTGGAGGATTTGAAGAGAGGCAGTGTGAGTGTGTCCGGAACCACAGCCATATTTATGATGTCATGTCGCCAGGGCACAGGGACAAGTATATTTTAAATAACAGCTGGGAAGAAATTGCTTGTGAGTCGGGAGTGACTCCAAAGATGGCAAGGAATAAATGGAGACAAATTTGTACGCACACACAATAAAGCCACGTGTAAATGGAGTGGTGATTTGGCCGATGGCTCTTCGGAGTCGCCTATCCTCTGTCATCTTTGTTGGCTCAAAACATATATAAAGCATCAACCAACAGCAGCGAATTACCGCAGTGATGATATGGTGAGTTTGTCATGTAACATGTTGTTTGGTAAACCAGCTGGACACTTACCATTCTGTGTTTTTTTTCACACTGCTAACCAACTGCTCATGGTTTCTGTGTTATAGTCACGGAATGAGGAAAATGATGAGGCAACCTTTAGTCTGTAAGCCTCGGAGCCCTCCTCCTTGGCCGGGGTTGTACCCTAGTGTTCCAAGCCACAAGCGACTACCCAAGCTTGCATGACGAAGAGGATAAAAGACTGAGGCAAATAAAAAAAAAAAAAAAAAAGATTCTCCAAGTTTACAGCCTACACGAACACAGTGCTGCAGAAGCTACCTGAAACACAGACCAATAAACTTTTCAAGAAGTCCGGGGAGTGATGCTACCCTATCTTCCTTTTTGTAGAGGGATGCTTTCCTCATCTGTTGGCTGTTTTTTTTTTTTTTTTTTTTCGTTTTTTTAAAGTTTGCAGATTTTGTTTAATATATTTGTATTTATGTTTGCCATGGTTTTTCTGTTTGCCTAAATACTTTGGTTTGCTGTGCACTTTTATTAAAAAAAAACATTTATAGAAACTTTATGCACCTTTTCATTACTTGCTAGATCCTATAATTACAATATCTGACACAATAACATCTTACCAAAAAATCTCATTGTCAAACTTTCTAGGAAAGTCAGCAAAGGACAAAAGTCACTATTACTTGCAAGGTTCATATGCTGTCTTCTGCACTGTTAATGAGCATAACAGAGGCATTTGATTTTGGATTTTATTACACCAAAACATTCAAGGACAATATCTAATTTGTAAAAATCAGAGATTATTGCAGATAGTTGTCATGCACTGAGCAGTTCTGTTCAGCTTTTTGTGGAAATTTCAGTGCAATCTGCCTCGTTGGGTGATGGCATCCTGCAAAGAAACTCTTCCTTCGTTTGTCTGAAAGAAGTCTTTGAAGAGCTCCTGAACAGCGATGCCATCAGGGGTTGACTGAGCATTGGTGACATGCTGAGAGTCCAAAAGGTTGGTGTCTCCATCCACTGCCTGTCTCCATTCTCCCAGTGCACCACCAGTGTCCATCAGCATGGGGTTGATATATCTGCCAGATTTTGGTTGAAAATGATCTGAATTAGACAGGAAGTTGCGGAGAGCGATGCCGACCTTTGTCATGTCTGGCTGCAAAGATGACAAATGCCTTCTCAATAACTCGCCTGGCCCTCGAATGCCAGTACTTGTAGGTCTGGTGATCATCTTCAAATTGAAGACATTTGTTGATTTATAGCTAACAGACAGACAGATATTATGGGAAATTAGGGGTAGCAGCAGCATACATAAACTGCTACTCTAACAAACAAAATAAAGCAGCAAAACAAACATACATACTGATATACTAGAAAGAAAAGCTAGTGGTTACAAATAATGTGGGACATTTTTTAATATTTTCAGTTACCTAAAAGTGTACAAGAACCCTTATCGTTTAATGTGATATTAGTATTTTTCTTACCTGGATACGGACACATCATGTTCACCTTCTGTGGGAATGCTTCATCACCCAGGAAAACTGGTGGAGTGATGATATCAGAACCAGGCAAAGGAGCAGGAAGTGGAAGGGGAAGCCTTCCCTGGATGAGTTGTGATCCAAAGTGGGATCTGGCAAAAGCTCCAACATAACTGTCTCTTCCATATTCTTTAACGTCAACGAAGGTGAACCTGTGTCTTGCATCACAGGCTGCCATTAGAATGAAGCTAAAGTACCCTTTGTAGTTATAAAACGTGCATGCACTGTTGGCTGGTGCTCTCACCCATACATGTTTCCCATCGACGGCCCCACACAGTTGGGATAATTCCACCGTTCCCAAAAGTCTTTCCTGATTCTGTCCCACCATTCTCCCTCTGGGAAAGCCACAAAGTTGTTCTTAAGCTAAATTCCAATAGCTTAGCACACTTCTCTGATAATGCAACAGCACAGTTGCAGATCTAAGCTTATAGCATGCTGCTAAAGCTTGGGAAGTGAACTCTGAACTCGGCATGGCACTTATGGATGAACTGACATATTACCCATGGAAACGCAAAAGATTCATGGAAGTATGAGGGCAGCGACGTATGACAAAACTGCCTGTCTTCTGCTTTGATAATAATGATGAGGATTTGAGGTCTGCTGAGGGACTGGATTCCTGCCAGACGGGATCAGGAGTCTTCCTTTGTCAATGCTGCTGATCAGCGATATAGATCAATGATATTGTCTGAACTAGGAGACCGTTCGATGCGAGCTAACATTGAGTGGTCGACTATACTTCTTGTTATTACAGATATTAGCTGTGGATGGATAAAAGGAGGAAAAAATTTTCATTTCAATTATATAAATTAAACAATGAAATAGTCATCATGTTTAATTTAAAATAATCTGATCACAAAAAACACGTCAACACGTTAAGAACACAACCTTCCTATTACACCAATTTAGCATTTTCCTTTCTATTTTCCTTATTTCTCATTTCATTTTCCAGAACCAGAAAATTCCCACAAAAATAACGACAGCACCTCCAGTGACTTGGACGCTGATTGGCTCAGATTTTCGCAGGGACACGTAGGAATACCTGTGTATTATTTTTTAGTAAGAAATTATACAAATGATTTGTTAGAGGAGCTTGGGAAAAGACACAGAAGTGCTCGAGGATTATATGTACATGTAAAGGACAGAGCAGGAGCTCACTTTGATGTTTGCATTAAAAGGTTTCATTATGTCCATAACTCTGAGGTGGAGAGCGCATTACCTGTTCAAAGAAACTGAACAAACTGATGAAGAAAGATTGATGGAAAGGGTAAATATGCAAAAAAAAAAGAAAAAAAAAGTAGTCAACATGTCAGTAACAACTGGTCAGACAAACAATCAACTGTACTTTGAGAGGACAACCATTCCTGGGTGAAAACCTGCTATAAACATGCATGAAATCACCCTTCACAGTTTGAAATGAGCATACACAAAATACACAGAGTGCTTCTGCTTTTTTAATCTGGAATAAAAAAAAATCTGATTCTTGTTTGTGTCAGGAGGAATCCTCAGCCATGATCTGAACATTGGAACGGGAAGTGGAATTGATCACAAATCCAGCACAACGATCTTCTCCAGAACGGTACGTTGTCCCAGTCGTCAGAGTGGATTTCGTGCATCTGGACGGAACATTTTGTGATGTTTACTCTCTGTTTAATCTTTGTGGCTTCATTCTGTTTCATGTTAGCCATCCCTTTGTTGTTTGTTGCAGCCGTTTGTTTACTTGTTTGTTATAAATCATCATTTTATAGGTTTGTTGCCTGTAAAATTTGTTTCTGTCTCATGATGTCATTATTTTTGACCCAATAAAATACACAAAACAGTTTTCTACAATCTGTTCAGCATATGTGATGTGTATCTTTTTACTGTTTAATCAGCTGTTTATAGTAAACTAGGGAGAAAACATATCAGGAGGCACTTTTTCTCCTCAAACTTTATTATGAGCATTTTTCTTAATTTACTTTTATTAAGTAATTTTCTTTCATTTTTAAGTGCAGCAAATGTTATTGTTTATTTTCTTTACTTCTTCTGTCATTCATTTTTAAGCACAAACTTGTCTCCTGATAATAAATCAATATATTATTTTGTCAAATGACAGAATCAAAGGTTTTAGAGACAGGAGATGATGATGAAGGTCAGTCTCATAGAGCGAGTTGGTTGATATAATTCATTCAAATTGAACAAAAATCTTAACATAAATTTGTTTGACCTTCATGTAATATTTTACAGACTAAAAACATTTTGTTGGTAACTGATCCCTATAAAAAGAACTATAATATTTTTATTGTGTTTTAAATTAAATGAGAACAATAAAGATGTAAAAATGAATAAAAATGATTTCTCATAACAGCACAGATTCTGTGCAACTTCAGTGAGTCAAAATGGTCACAGATAGATTTTCTTTTTCAAATTAGAACAGCTGTAAGGGTGACCACGTAACAATGGCTTATCACTGGGTCTAGAATTTTATCTGTTTTATTTTCCTTCAAGAACAATTTCTGTGATGGTGATGATTGCGCCGTGTAGTGCAAACTGCTCTCTTGTGTGTGGAATGAATTCACCATCAGAGGTCTTCAACTCATAAAAGTACAGAAATCCCAGAGTTAAAAAAAAAAAAAAAAATCCAGGATTCAAATTTGACAAAAACTAAAGAAAAAAAACAAACTGATGTCACTTCCTGAATACAATATTTTACCCCAAAAAATTCTGTTTTTTCAGACTTTCTATCCACTAAATTGTTATTATGACATCTTCCAGGAACCTCTGCAAGACAGTTTTATGTCCCTACCTACGTCTAAATCAAACCTACTTCTTTGCATAGTAGAGTTATTGTTTATTCAGTTTTTACCAATATTATTCTGTTAAACATCTTTTTTCTTCCTCATCCCCTGTCCCTTAGAGGATAGGTTAGCATAGTGAAGTGATAAAACAAACAGCAGAAGCAGCAGAGGTCAGCTTTGCGCCAGGGAAACGTGGCTCAGCAATCAACCAGCCCGCTCCATTGATAAACAGTGTTTTCTCATTTCTGGCCAAAAATTGGCTTCCCCCAACATGTGTCGTCTGTTTTCAGGAGGAAGGAGGCTCCGTGCCATGTGTTTATGTGCTTATGTTAGCTCTGAGGAGAGGGTGTGCTTCCAGCTGAGCCGCTCTGCATTTAAAACCAGCAGCCAAATGGTTCTTACATGGAGAAAGGCTGTAAAAAACCCTCTCAGTTTGAATGGTAGAATCTCAGTGTTCGCCTGCTGGGCCTGATCTTCCTATTGGCTCAATATTTTGGCCCCTGTTGTACCCTAAAGTAAACCATTTTGTACCCTCCCGCCCTTCCTTCCTCTAAGCATTTATCCCCATGTCAGCCCCCATCACACACTTGCACATACAGCAGACTTATTTTGGTTCCCAGTGGGTGTGTGGGCTATTCAAACGTCCTGACTCAGAGATTTAAAATGTCATTTAAAACCCATTCAGTACTGTAAAGGCTTGTTTTATTTTTCCATTGTGAGCCTACAAGGTCAGTTTGCACCAACAGCTGATGAGCGATCAATAGGATATTTGAATTTAAAGAGCCAAGGCCCCGGGGGCAGTCAGTCGCCACGGCATAGTGTCACCACACGAGGATGGGGGTGTGTGGAGTAAGCCTAGGGGCTCAACAGAGACCTATATCCTTCTATCCACCCTCCATCCCCACCTTCCACTCCACCTCCCCAAGCTTGGTTAACTCTGAAGACCATGATTAATTCAGGGTGGATTACAGTCTGCAGGCAGGGGTGAAAACTGGGATTGCATATGGTCCGAGCTGCACACACAGAGTTAGGGAGATAAAGGTTTTTCCCGGATTCATGCCACAATCCAACTGCCAGACTGGCTTCCCCAAAAGTAGGAATAATTTCTTCATTCTTCCTGGAACAGATCAGGCCTCAGTGTTCGGGCCTCTTGATTATTACTGCGGTTACATCTGCCAAAAAAGCCAGCCGACCACACTGCAGGAACAGAAGGCTGCAAGGAATAATAATATGGTAGCAGACTAATAAAAGCATAACAAGCAGGAGAGCCGCGGTCACAGCAATTTCATCATTGTCCTTCACAGCTGTACAGCTAACCGCTAATGCTTACTGGACGACCTCCACTAAGTAACTGGAAGGATGTGAGGCTAAAGAATCCACATCAACATAAGTTGTGAATTCACTCCCCCTTGTGTTTGCTGCAGCAAGCTGGTCTGCTGAAAATGCCTCCACGGCTGGAGAAAAACGAGATCAGCAGAAAAGTTTTCTTCTTCTTCCAACCATTTTTCCATTTATCTACAACTCCTTCAGCATCTGGTGAAAGTCACTAAAGTGACACCACAAAGCCAGATTTTTGCAACTAGAAGCTTCTAACTTCTGATTTTTGTTATTTATATTGTCTTTTCTTTTTCTTATTTTCCCGTCTAATACAGCTTTAGCTCTGCTTTGTTTTCTGTTACTGTCTGCAACGGCCAATTACTTCAGACTCAGCGTGAAGGGTCAGATTTCAGCTGCACTCACACTAATACAGCAATAATGCTCCAAATAAAAATATGTTAGAAAATACATATGAATGTTTTCTAGTTTATTTAGAAACACATTTTTGTCAACATGTTGAATTTATACAGTGAATGGTCTAATATGCACTGGAGGTCACATGAGCTTAGGTTTATTGGAACAATAAAAGACATACCATGAGGGCTTGATATTCAAAGAGATGCAGCAGCAAACAGCTGCATATTTGACCATCAGTTTTAATAGTTTGGATTTTTCTTCTTTGAAGACACAAAAATAAAACCTAAGTATGTTATATTAACAATTTTATGAATGTATCGTCAGCAGACAAATAAAAAAATTAGAAGTCAATTACTCCTTTAAACAAGTATAGTTTGTCTCCACACATACTGTGATGATGGTGCAAAGCACTGTTACAGTATTTGTGCTATATTTTTAAATTTGGCAAATGTCTACTTGTGTTTTTATTTTATTTTTTTTACCTTTTCTGTAAACAACATCTTGTACAAACTAGCACAGTGAACCACAACCCCAGCAAATGTGTTCTTTATCTCCATACAATATAAATGAAATCGATACAAAAGTTTGGTTGGTTGCTTGGAACATTTTCATGTGGATCAAGAGGTTCTAAAACAGGTTTTTGTTCGAGACTTCTGGACTCCTGAATTAAATAGGTTACGTAAACAGTTGACTGTTTTAAGTCCCAGAACCCCGGTAGGAGATTTTTAGAAGGTAGACTTCATTTCAGTGTTTCAAGTTCATTTCCATTTTTAATAAAGGGTTTGCAATCCACAAAGGGTTTTTACTGGTTTGCCTTTTGAAGGCAGCCTTCCTCAGGTTTGGTGGAACTTCTGAAACCAAAAACAAATAGTCCACATGGAGATTAAAACTGTCCCTTCCTCTGGCCGACAGGAACAACGTGTGAAAAAGGTTAAGTGTCAATATGGCAGAGCCTCGATAGGCGAAGAGGTCTGAGGAGCTTGTGGAAAAACGGGGACACGTCTGGTGCCTCTGCCAACTCTCAGCCTCTTTATTCTCTCAGTAAAGCTTTTGGAGTTTTTGACAGTAGCAAATGATGTTTTCATGTATGGGACGTACTATAGGAGTTTCCAGAAAGGGTGCGGGGTTTAGTGACTGTGTTGGGCCACTAACAGGAATCAGCAGGGATGACAAATTAAGGGTGAATGGGAGCAGTTTAGCAGTCTCTCTCATTTCCCCCTTGTTTCTGCTTTTTTAAAGTCCAGTTAGGGATGTGATGTGGGCGAGAAGTTGAAAGAAGCAATGAAAACACCCACACACACACAATAATACTGAAGACAATATTTTTGGGCATCACTTTTTATGCCAGATAGGCATAAAAAAAGATAAATAAAGAAAATTCAACAATGAAAATAAATAAATAAATATGTTAATGTCGTCCTAACCCTGTTGATTTCCTTCCCCCTGTCCTGGGCCCCCGTCCCAGACCCCACCAAACCTCGCCATCCTCCATTCCTCTGGCCAGTAAAGTCCGCCCTGTCAGGAAGCTACCACACGGTGCCCTCGTTCATCTCTGAGGGTTGGTGGGACAGGTGGTTGTTGTATCCGCTGCCATTCAGTGACAGTGAGGTAAAGGGTGGGCTAGGACCGAACACTTCAGAGGAGATGCTGTGCAAGGGCCCCGGGATGCCAGGCTCCGGGCTGGGAGAGTCCCCTGGGTGGTGGGACATGATATCAGAGAAGCGCTGTACCTCACTGGAGGGGTGGTGGCCCGGCAGGGGGTGGTCCATACCTCCAAGGGGGGTTCCCGTGGGGCCAGAAGAGGGCACAAAGGGGAGATCCACTGGGGTCTGGGCCTGCGATGATGGAGGCCCCTGAGGGAAAAAGTCATAATTCCCTCCAGGGCCGTAGTACTCGCTTTGATAATCTGCAGATCCAACAGAATAAGAAGAAATCAGCGTCATCTCTGACTGGGAACAGTGGAGGTGCAGAAATAATTCCTGGATGTTGAGGAATTCATTGAATATACATAGCTTGATTTGTATTAGGGAGAGAGGATGAGGGCCCCTCTCGCCGTGCTACATTAGTCACAGAGCACGTTCACTTAAATCAAAACTGCAATTGGGTGGGGAGAACAATGTGGTCACAAAATTAATTAAAAGGGGGGCCATTCCATCGGGCTCTACCTACTGAGACTGGCTTTTTCTTTTCTTTTTTTTTTTTTGGTCCAGCAGAATATTATTAGACTTTTTTCTTCAGCAGAAAGAACAAATGAAATCATCTGATATGAGCTTAAGAAATTCTGCTGTTCTTATCAACTCATCAGCTTTACCAATCTTCTAAAATGACCCGAAAAAAAGGTTTTAGTCCAGAAGATCCAAACAAGAACAGAATGTCTTTCATTTTACTGAAATCATTACAGTTACATAATCTGTGCTTTCTGTAAATAGAAACCTGCTGAAATCTTTATGTACTTTCAGTCACCAGCCCAACCACTCCGAAAATTAACATCATGATAAAAAAATTTAACCCTTTTATGCACAGTGCCATACCCGTTTAAAGCTGTTATGCATGGGTGGGCATATTTCAAAATGAGCCACTTCATTTGGCATTACTGAGTCAGGGCTGCCACTCACTGTAGAATTAATTTATAATTTGATATTCATACATATATTATAATTACCTAATTTTCTAAGTGATAAACAGGGAAGAAAATTATACTATAAATTCTATAAAAATATATAATTATGCCACATATTATTCCACTGAAATCTTTAACAACAATAAATAAATAAATCAAATCTGAAATTAATTGAAAGTAAAATGTGATTATTAAGAAAAAGAAAAAAAAACATTACTGCGCATGTCTAGAAGTAAAATATAGTGAAAAAATGTGGCTCTTTTTTTTTAATAATCATGAATGAACGGGTTAAACATGTATTTGACATAATTGTAATATAATTTAGGAATGAGCCGTACCTCCGTAGTAGGAGAAGGGCCCGTTTGGGATGAGCTCCCCGGGCTCCAACCGGTCCACCAACGTCCTCATCCGCCTCGGGCTCCGGAAAAACGCGTGCCTCCGGGCGCCCAGCGCGCTCAGCTGCTTCATGCGCCTCTCTTTGGATCGTCGGTTCTGGAACCAGACCTGGGTGGACACAGACAAACATTAGACCGCTTGGCACGTGCAGTGCAACAAACATGCTTTAGGATTTATAATTGGGTGTCAACATTTTGCGCTGCTGAAGGAGGAATAGATTTGATTGGAAAAGGGATTCTTATATGAACTAACACGCAAACCAAGAAAAATGGGCCTGTGTTGTAAACAGTTTATGTAAATAAAGATCGTTTTGTAAAGGATGCCTCATTCAGACTGAAGAGTAATTAGTCTTTCTGTTTACCTTGGCTCCTCCAGTGCGCCGCCTTCAATAACAGCGATCTTTGTGTATTTTGCGGCAAGATACGTTTAAATCCGCAAGGCTGTGCGGTGAAGAGGACTGCGGCCAATTATCGTTACCGGAGAGAGTCACATCTAACCTCCCTAATGATCCTTTAACCCTCCATTTACTCCGGCTAAAGGCGACAACAGCAGGAGCCTCAAATCTCCAATTAATGCTTAATAGGAGGGTTGTTACCAATATATTACCGAGGTTATCATTTCCCAATCTTTAGACCAGGTTTTGTTGATTGGGGGGGGGGGGGGGGGGGGGGGGGGGGGGGGGGGGGGGGGGGGGGGGGGGGGGGGGGGGGGGGGGGGGGG
>JBAFTA010000010.1:2847769-2858977 GCA_036919975.1 Melanotaenia parkinsoni
AGAAAGAAAGAAAGAAAGAAAGAAAGAAAGAAAGAAAGAAAGAAAGAAAGAAAGAAAGAAAGAAAGAAAGAAAGCTTTTTCGCCCTCAGATTAGCAGAGAGATGCTCAGACATCCTGTGAAGCAGCTCCTGCTTCAGATTAATGGCGCAGCGCGATTATTGCGCGGTGCGGGTGAAAGGGCCGGATCACTAATGATTAGAATATAATGTGTGGCGATAACCACTCCCTTTGAGATAGTATCGCCCAGTGGCCAATGCTCAGGGGAAGAGCTGCACGGCTGCAGAGCTGCAGATATCTGCTGCTGCTGCGGATTTCTGCCATCTGAAAAATAATAAAGAAATAGAGAGAAAAAAAAAAAAAAAAACGCCTGCAAGGACGAGGAGCGGACTGCTGGCTGCTGCTGATACTTGCATTAAATATACAGCAGAGGGCCCATTTATATCCTTTCTGCTTTCGTTTTTCTTTTTTCACATGATTAGATGAAGATTTTAAATATTCCAATCCCGCCTCTAATTTTCAACTTTAAATCACACACACAAAAACGAGGGAAAATTATTAATTAGTTATTTAAGCGGATTTTAAGTGGGACAAACAGTTGCAGGAAAACCTTGAAATGCGCAGTCTGAGGAGAGACTGAATTAAGATAATTTAGGTTGTTTGTAACCTCTGAATTTAAGTAATTTATGTGCGACTCGACATTTCTTAAAACTTTTGATTCTGCTTTTTAAGAAAACGGTTGTCTGATTATTTTCTCTTTGGGGGCAAATTAAATGTAGGTAAATAATTAATTACCTCTTCACATTCCTTTTAGAGATCATTCATGAAAATAAGCAAACAAAAATGTCACGTTTTACTGATACTTTGTTACATTATAAAGCTGATTTATAGCTGTAGACATATGTATAATCTAAATAAGCTCGTGCCTTGACATATTTCGTGTTATCGCTTAGTATGCCGTCGGTTGGGGGAAACTTGTCAAACTGAGCTGCAGGCCTGGTCAATAAGCTCATGAATGATTATAAAAAAAAAAAAAAAAATCTAGCTTCTTCTTTTCTTCACAGCTTCTCATATATAAAGCCGTGTCGAGAGTGCACCACGTGCACCTTGAAATATTTTAGGAGGACTGAAAGACAAAAACAAAGCGGTCCGAATCAGAGAGCAGCTGATTATCCGCTAATATGAGGCGCGCAACTTTTCCAAAGCCGATTAGTCTGGAAATCCTGCATAATTATCGACATTCACTGATCGATACCAAACCGCTCAGACTCCAACAACCTCTGAAGAGAAAAGTCTGTGAAGGAGAGGAAGAGGAGGAGAGGAGTGACTGATGCCGGTTTGCCGCTCGTGCTGCGGCCGAGCCTGCGCCATCCATCTTCATTGGAGCTTTTGTGTGCGCAAAAAGCAAAGGCGTGCAGAAGGTAAAGCCCGCATCAAAGCCGCGGCTTTATTTTTATATCCAATAGATCAGCAGGCAGACAAAGCTTTATTTTCACCAGGAGAGACATATTTCAGCTCTGCCTTACGGCTTTATGTTGGAGAGGTGTCAGCTGCTGGGAATGGATGGCTAATGCATAGGCAAATCGCCGCGCGCCCCGGCATGCTGCACGTCAGAGAGGGGGGGCTGCGGGAAAGAGCGGAGGGGATTTAGGGCCCCTGGGGGCCCAGTACGGGGTAGATGAGCACCAGGGGCGTTAGAAGCATCTTGCCTGCCTGTACTCATGATGCAGCTCAGAACACATGAATTTGTCTTTGGATCATGTCCAATTTCTTTCTATATTTTATTCTTACAAGCCGCAGAGATGAAAACACAGGAAAACAAACCAGACTCGTCAAATACAGCACAACAGAAAAAAAAAAAAAAAAAATCTTTTTTACATTAATTTACACAATACCAAAACCACACTCTAAGAAAGCATGTATGTAAAAACACAGAAACGGACCCTTCCGTTTATCCTCAAACGGAAAATTATGTTAGGACATGCCCTGTTGCGTTCATGGACATGTCTGTTAATCCAAAAACAGAATATTCTGTACTTTCATACACCTGTTATATTCATGGAGTGATACCATACTGGACATAAAAGAGAATATCTGAACCAGATTAAAATATTTATTTGAAGTGATAGGAAGGGATTTAGTTTTTACATTTAGTTTATCCAAGTTGTTGAGATCTTAAATCATTTTAACTCCCAGTGGAACATTTTGGCAGTTCAGGCCCAACATGAAACACATGGATGGGTGGTGGCTTCATGGTGCCAACTTTCAAACAGAACTCAACATCCCATCAACACTGCTAAATGTGAAGGTAACAGGCAGTAAAACAAAACTTATTTAGAGGGAAACAATCACAAAAATCCCACAATGATCATTTTATTCCAATTTTTCTGTTTCAACCAATGACTCAAATGTAACATTGGTTTTAATAGAATATGTATTTAACTTCACTTTATTCTCATTTTCATTAATAGGTCAGATCAACTTTGGAGTTGAAAAAAAGGTTGAATAGATGAAAATATTTTAGCTAAATCAGTGGAAATGAGTTAATAAAAATGGTCTATTAACAAATTAAAGGGGAGTTATTGAATTACTTTTACTTAGTAACAATTTACGTTACCTAGTATCGTAAACTGTAAAGTACTTTTTTTCTTCTTGGTTCAATCTGTTTTACAGTAATGAGGTATTAATAATAAAATTTTAAAACACAAATGAACATGAAAAGAAAAACACCATCACCCTGTGTGAGGAAACCACATCTAAGGAAAACATGTTCTGGTGTTGGTTTGTATGATGGTAGTGTCATGTGACTGCGCTCATCCCTGTTTAAAAGCAGTTATCCAGGCAGCTGCTGCAGCGTAACAGAGAGCTCGGTGCTCTGACATCATTTCAGCTGAAACCAGGTCCACACCAGCTTCCTGCTGCAAAGCAACAACTATTCACACGACATCGCTCACCTTAAAGAAGCTGGACTAGGATCATCATGCAAGTTGGAAATAAAAACAAGATTTATGAAGTTTATCTTCTAATTTATGTGGAATTTATTCCACAACCTCATGAACACATAGTTTATTAAACTTACTCACATTACAAAAAACTTCTGTTTATACAGCAACAAGTTTGTAGATTTGTTTTAAAGCCAACGTGTTCGATTTTTAGAGTAGACAGCTTTGTTAGAAAACACACTTTAATGTTAATGACAGATCTGCAGCATGTCCAGTCCATAGCTGGTGCCAAAACCCACCAAGCCATGACGCCATCCTCCAAGTACATATGAATTACCTCAGCTCCTACTGAGAAGCAGCAGTGGTGGTAAGAGGGATGTGGTGAGCGAAACAGCCTTGGACCTTTGTTTAAAATCTGGTCCTTTATGGTCCTCCAAGAAGGTCCTCATTAACACATACGGCAAAATAAACCAGCGGGTTGAAAAGTACACAGGTAAACCATTATACCATTTTCTTTTTACAGCAGCTGATTTACACCTTTATAAAGACATTAAATGTTTAATGAGAGAAAAAACTGTTTAACGGTTTAACTGAAGAAGACATGTGTGACTTTAAATTTAATTTATTTTCCTGCAGGAAGAGAAAGAAAATATTGCTGGAGTGAACAGCTGATAAAGTTTGGTGAAAGAAAACAGTCCAAATTTTTTATGCAATTTAATCTTCATTGGTGCGTGGTGGTGTGGTGATTAGCACAGCTTGCTCACAGCAGGAAGGTCGCTGGTTCGAGCCCCGGCTTGGGGGAAGTTCGAACATTGGCCTTTCTGTTTGGAGTTTGCATGGTTTCCCAGGCTGTACCTGGCTCTTACCTGCTAAATGCTGCCCCCATGACCCTGAATTGGACTAAATGGTATAGAAAAAGAATGAATAAAATAAACTGGTGACTTTCATTCATTGCAAAATGACAGAATATTGTTTATTTTCACACATTTGCTGCATGTTAACCTGCATGCAGACCTCAATTTTGAGTACACCAGCCTCCAAAAACACCTGTTACCTCATATCCAAAAGAAAGAAAAAGCTGTGAAATAAATATTACAGCATCAAATGTTCATTAAAAAGTACCATTACAATTTTTGGCAGTTTTGCCTTGATGAACCAAAATGATGTTGTCATCACTGACAACGATGCAAAGACAACCGCTGTGGTTAGGCTAAGACGTGTTGGCTGGAACTAATCTTTCTTCTGAATCAACAACAAGCTGAAGGTTTCAGACGACTTCGAGCATTGACAGATCTTTTTAAAAAACAAACCATATTTTACCCGTGAATCCCTGGGCAGCTTCCACCAGCAGCTAAGTTAATTCTAAACATTAATGTTTGACCTAAAATAGGTTCTTAGACTCAGTTTATGAACATTAGGGTCTAAACTTTAAGCTAATGAGAATCAACACCATTCTCATTTAGTATTTATTTTTTTATTTATTTTATAGTAGCTGGTTAAACAGCTATAGTAGCGGCTTGTAGGATCAGCAACCGTGGCCTGGTGAAAAAGAAAAGCAGTAATCATGGTTTTAATAGAAAGATTAAAGCACCTTTAAAATTTAATGTTAGTTTTTCTGGACCTCTGTTATTTCGTGTGGAATTTTTGCATCCAAATAGCTGATTTTAAAGGTCTTGAATGAAGCTGAAAATAGTCAAATTTGTAGGACAGATAAATCTTTAGGAATCATCCTTAAAATCTTCACATTAGCTGAATTGACTACAAACGTCCTAACACAGCTGTGCATAGGACCATTACAATGTTGTTAAAATAACCTACACTGTTCAGTCTGACACAAATGTAGATTTCTTGCTATATTCTGCAAGGACTTAACACGATTTACAATGCTGCTCAAAACACAGAGCTTCCCTGTCACATTTCCCCCTCATGCTAAATAGAAATCTTAAGAAGTAATTGGAATTTACTGCATACCTGAATAACTGCATATAAATAAGCACACATTTCATCAGGGGGTTCACTGACACCGTTTGGTAGCATAAAAACTGCTGCATACATTATAACACACAGCAAATAATCTTATTCTGTTGCAGCCTTTGCTACATGCTTGGGATTCCGTCCAAATTGCAGAGGATTCAAACAAGCGTTTTCAATTTATTAAACCTATATGGGCAACATTTCATTTTAATGGGACAATTTATTTCTGGGAAGGGATTATCAAGGGTTGGTGGAAACCATGGGAGTGTGTAAATCTGACAGTGTTCGTCTCATTTAAAAGCAGACAGCCTTCCTTTGGTCAGGCCTGCTTTTGCCGGACACCCGAGGATTCTCCGTTACCTCCTCCTGCAGCTCAAAGACAAAAGTAGCTCGTTGACTTTGGTCTCGTCTCACAGACTAACTCATCCATTTTCTACACCTTTATGAGCATGCATGCACTCTCTGAATTTGGTGGAGGACAACGCAAATCCTCTGGATGGGATTGGCAGTCATGCCCCCGGTCTCACGGCCAGACACGCACGGGAAGGAAAGTGGCCATTGACGATACAACTCACCCCCCCACAATTGAGAGGGCTCAGCGGATTTGGAGATAATGACATTGTCGCCCCTATTAAGATTCACACCTCACCACAGCACCCTGTTTCTCTTTGTCCCAGACTCAAGTCAAAAGCCTCCCAGTCCCACTCTGTCTGTGGTAATATGCAAAAAAAAAAAAAAAAAAAAAAAAAGTGACAATTCTGGGGAAAAGACAATATGATCATTCTGAAAACAGACCTGTCTAACATTTAGGTTTTAATTTCTTTCCACACTGGAAGCATCCATCCCTGCTGACTCTGGACAAGAGGTGGGTCCACCATGGACACACCGCCAGTCCATCACTGTCTAGCTCAGAATGGGTTCAGCCGACCAGCAGAGTCGAACTTCTGTTGCTGTGATGTGACAGTGCTGACCGATGAACCATGGTGCCTCCCCCATATTGGAACACATACTCACAAATACGAGCCATATTCGTTTTCATTTACTGAAAAACGTCTACACTGAGTGACCTCTCTTTCTCTTTCTGTCACACATACATAAAACCTGAGCTGCCTCCCCTGCTGGCTCCCAGAGCTGTGACTGTGGGAGGGAGGCCAAATTGTTTGTCTCTTCCCGTGTCAAGGCTCTGCAGCAGGGATGAGACCATGAGAACGAGGGCTCCCTGTCTGGCTTCTGGCTGATGGCTCCATCAGGTAAGAGCAACAGGGAGTCTGACGGTGGATGAGCTCCATGCTGTGGGAGAGAGTGTGTAAGTCCATACATTTAAGAGGGAACGTGATTCTTCTATGGAGTTGGGACTGATGCTATGTACAAACAACATGAGCAGTTAAAGGAGAGCTTGATAGTCTATTGTTGGGAAGGACCCAAAAACACTATTTCAGAGAATCATTACGGCTTCAGATAATAGCAAAACACCAGCGAAAATAGCACTTTAGGCCTTAAAGTAGTTCAGAAGTACAGAACACTGAACACAAGGACAGCCTTCCAACCAGAACATTCCACAGCTCGGAGAAGAGCATCTCAGTGTACACCAGATTCATGTTTCCTAAATTTGATTAAATAATGTCTGGATGTTGACTGGGATTAAAAGGACTGAGTTTCTACATACAGCTTTAAATTAAGAATTAAACAGGAGCACCAAAAACACCAGAAAATGGCAGAGAGTTTTAAAAGTTAATTTGCTAAACTAAAAGCCCAAAGTTTCATCCAATGAATTTCCTCTAATTTATTGTTTTTAAATGAAGTGGAAAGTTTGTCTGCATCTTATTCCTTTGATTGATTGACTCATTCTCACTTTTGTTCTGCAAAGAACATCTGAGTTCTTTAAGATGAAGGGTAGTAACAGCTGGATTAAAATGAAGTTTTATTCTCTAAAGTTGATGCTCCAGTTTACAACATAAGCTATGCTAACCATAAACTGAGACTAGTTAGCATCACTCTTCAGAAATCTTGTAAAATACTAAATAAATCTGAAATTCAGCTGAATGACAAACACGATAGCAAAGTTGGTAAACGTTTCTGTAAAACAACTCAGCCTTGAAAATGCCTTATTTGTTCACCTCAGTAATACATGAATCCCATTTGGTTGTGTGAAATATGTACATAAATAAACAGCAAGGTTGATGCTTTGGATTCTGCGAGTGGCCATTGGGGTTGTTCTGAAAGTGGGGAGCTGTGATGGTTCTAGCCAGATATAAATATTGTGTACAGCAGCAAGGTGACTACTAACAGTCCTACTGGATTTATTATGGCTTCTTCTACATTGATTTTCTCCTGCAAACTGCACACTTTGCATTTATTGGTGAGTATTTAGTCATATTTCTGCACCTGCTCATTGCATTTCTCTGATCCCTCCACATCACCTCTTTTTCTCTTCTCTTGTGCTGATGTGGATGGGATAGTTATGCTGCTGCATGAAGAAGCCGCCTCCTCCTCCTGTTCTGCCGTCTCTCTCCGCCTGCAGATGAGTTGAAAGGGTGAGGAGGTCACAACCTTCCTGGAGAATGTTTTACGATGACACAGTTGGAAAGGTCTGATTTGTCTCCACTGGAGCATGCTGTTGGCGTCTTCACGCCCAACCGGAGAGAAAAAAACAAGAGGGAACACAGAGAGAGTGCAGAGGAAGAGGAAGTGTGTGTAAAGAGAGGGGGTTGAGGGGGTTGTCAGGGGTTGGATGTGATAGGGTGGAGGAGGGTGGGCTGTAAATTAGCTTTCTTGGCAAACTGATGGTCAGCAGTAGTTTCAGAGAGCAGCATCCACCTTGACCCCCTCCCAGCTCATCCAGCTGGGACCAAAGGGAAGGAGGAGGGAAGCACAGGTTCCTGTCACACCTTATGTATATGCAGTCCAAGTTAATGTTGCAGCACTTCCCCACTACTTGTACCCACAACATACTTTCAGCCATATCATGTCTCAAACAGAAAGCTTTGAACAGAGTTTTCCAGGCAGGAAAACTGAACAGCAGGAGAAGAAGAAGGTCAGTTTATCCAACCATCACATAGATGGTTGGACATCATACAGACTTAAAAAGACTGTTTTATTTGATTCAGATCCCTGAAAAAAAATGGACCATAATAGTTTTAACATGTTTTTAAATTAGGATGAAACAAATAATAATGTAAAGAGAACTATCCACTATGCAGCTGCAATGAGTCAAACTTACCACACACAGATTTTCTCTCTTAAAATGTTTACAACAGGAAGTTGATGTTGTGTAACATAACACTGCTTATAATTATATCTGTTAATATTTATTTTGAGTTTCATTAAGTCGATTCATTTAAGTCGTGGATTTCTTGTTGAACATTTCTGAGATGTTGATGATTGCGTCGTAGAGAAAACTGCTTTCTTGTCTGAAGATTATTCACATGAAATAAATATGCAAACATGTGTCTTCAACAAATAAAATGAAAGAAATAATAAGTAAAATAATCCTGGATTCAGTTTAGACAAAAACCAGAACAAATAGACCCTTATTATAGACTACTTTTCATTCTAAACTTCTGCTTGTTGAGATTTTCAATCCACTAAACTACAAGATTCTGGACACAAACATCTATCAGCAGGGCAACAAAACACTCCTCTGTGGGACACTTTTATGTCCCTATCTACATCAAACCCAAACCTGTCTGAGCAGAAAAACTAAGTGTTTAGTTTAATCAATTATATTAGATCAGATCTGTATTTGGAAGCAGAACCAGAACCAGTGTAGGGATATGAGAACCGGAGCGAAACGTTTCCTTGTTCGGGTCTTTGTGAGGACTTGGACAGCAGCATCTGGATTAGTTGCAGGTGTTTTGGTGATTATTTACGGAGACCTGTAAAAACTCCTTCACACTAGTCAAGACTACAGAAAAGTAGCTAGAAAAGTTTTTCTAGCTCATGCCGAGTCATCAGTCCCCTTGTTCTAGATCTATTTTTCAGGTGGTAAAAGGCTAATTTGGTTCCAGCTGTTAAAATTTAGCCTCCAAAATGGCACCAAGATTTTTGGATTGATCTGTTAAATTTGACATTGCTGACTGAGGCTGGAACCTAATCTTTGGATTTCAGAGTTTTTATTTAGCTGAAGACAATTCTGACACATTCACATGTTGATTTTGACTGAAACAGGGACTTGGCATCATTTTTACTTTCCCTATTTTTAGATAGCAAATATAAAACTAACAGTTATCGTGATGGATGTTAAAAGTGAAACACACATGCGCAGAGTTACTAGCAGATGTGCATGCATACTAATGGTTTAATTATGCACTAGACCTCCTGAAGTCTACTGTATAAACGTAACCTTCCAGCAGTCTGCTGTTAATAAACAGTGGAATCAAAGCCTGGTATAAACATGTTGTTATGAATTGATTTACCAAATAAATAAAACTACTGTTCACTATAAAACATGATGAAGTACTCCCACTTTCTCTACGTCTCACAATAACTTCACACATATTATGAATTGTCCCGTTTTAAAGAAATTAATCTCACACTTGGCAGTTCATCGATCTGCTGTTTCACTGTTGCTTATTTGCAATCATGGAGCTCATTAATGGAGAAAATTATCTTAGTCACCCCGAGGTGCTTCGGCTGGGGACGAGAGTGTTAAACAAGCTGAAGGGATGAATGTGAGAGATGGTGGTGGGGTCGTTGCTGCATTCACTTGAAGTTTGCTGGAATGCTGTCGCCTGTGGGGCATAGGTGGGAGAGTTAGCACCATGCAACTCAGCCCCACACACTCTAATAAATCATGTAATCCCTGATACTGGAAGACAAACATGGAAGCAGATCTAATCAGGACTTGGCAGAATCCTTTTATCTGGGCCCATCTCTGCCTGGTCACACACATCACACAATCCCACACTCCTCTCATGACAAACACCGGTGTGGCTGTTAGGGTAGAAGTTAGCTGGAAGGAATTCATCTTAATATTTGGATTTTTAATCATGAAAGCTGGTGTTATTCAAAACTATGTGCACTCCTTCAGAATAAAAAAAGTATTTTCTAATAATCACTAAGTATTTATGAACAAAAGTTTCAGCAAAGCACCTTCTTTAATACTTGGTTGCAGATTCCTGAGCAACAGCTGAACTAGACAAACTTCTTGCACCCGTCTTTCTGCACGGTCCCGTTTCTATCCGGCTTTTTTAAATGATAGCGTTTGGTGTATGCTCTCACCAGTTCACCTGCTTAAAGGTCTCAAAGTCATCATTTCTCAGTGCTGGGAAAAATGTCTTGGGAATCTGTTTTTGTCATACTTCTGATAATTAAAGGTGGGAAATCGCTTTACATAAAAAAAGCCTCAAACATATTTGGCTGTAAGTAGGCTGTTTATTTTCCAACCCTCTTCTAGTTTATCTTCTATAAAGAGACTGATCTGTTGCATTTTAAATGAAATAATGTCAGAGAGGATTGTAAATTATATGTATGAAAACTCAAACTGCTTTGAGGCAAATATGACACCTGAATTCTGCAAACGCTACTTACTTCAAATGTCCCAGAAAGTCAAAGATCTCTGCTCTTATTCAATAACCAAAAACAACACAGTAAAATGAATTTAATTTTTACTGAATCTAAATGCACTCAATAAATTTTAGACTATCTGATCTTTAGCCTAGTGGTGAGTGTAAGTGGCCATGCTAGTTTGTCTCAGTCGTGGACTGGTGACCTGTCCACGGTACCGTCCTCCCCAATCGACAGACACACTCCATACAAGCAGAATGACTTAATGAAAACTACTAAATGAGATATGTCCAAGAAACATCTGGTGCATGGACCACCACCACTAGACTCATCTTCTGAAAACAATCTGGAAATGTTGAAAATAAGGTTAGCTCAGTTTTCAGAGGTGAGACACCTGCTCATAAGCAGTTTGTGAACAACACTGTTTCTTTTTTTTCAAAGTAAAACTGCCTGTAGGAACTGAAGCCTCTCAATCCCAGCCAGCATCAGTCATGATGTTTCCAGCCTCAGCTGACAGATTATGAGGCTAAAATGATGTATAATGAATGTATGAATAGATGTAGCAGCATAAAGGCCGACCAGAAGAAAAAAGCAAAATCTATTACTAACAGAACTTTGTAGAAATAACACACAGACCAACAGTGACCAAACCTTTTCTCATCAGAATCAGAAATACTTTATTAATCCCTTTGCAGGGAAATTCATCTGCATCATTCTCTCAAGTCTTGGCTTTCAGGAGAAAAATATTGTTATTGAAACAAACACACAACAGAAACTATTTCCATGTTTC
>JBAFTA010000010.1:2868661-2880629 GCA_036919975.1 Melanotaenia parkinsoni
TAGCATCAGAAGATGCTCCACTGTGGTCATAAAGGGATGGACATGGTCAGCAACAATACTCAGGTAGGCTGTGGTGGGTTACATCATCAGCAACATGAAGCATTGGTCCTAGGCAGGATGGATCCATGCATGATGTGGAGCTGAAATGGAAACTCATCAGATCAGATCTGTCATTACATACACATCAGCACTGAAAACTGATTACCTGAATATTGTAAACCACGAACAGTCCATTGTCATTGACACATTTGCCTTTGAATAAAAAGCCAAAACACAGAGAATAATCTGTGCTAACATGTAAGAGCAAATGGGAAAGGAACTCAAAGTTTAATATATATAGTTAAAATTACTTTGGCTTGCTTCAACTTACGCTAAACAGCATAGAACTGTATATTTTTCACATAGATGTAAATTCTGCTAAGTGGCTGATGAATAAAGGAGCCAGGTGTTTAAGACCTACTCCGTAGCTTTTAGACCTTAAAGTTCCACACTGTGGACTTGATTGATAGCACAGTAACATCTATTATGTTCATTTTGGCTAAGAAAACGCACTATGCAACTTTTTCATCCGGGACCCTGCTTGATCTTGTGGCTGAGTTTTGCTTTGGGCATGTGGCACATGCTAGCAAGCGGATGTAAAAAAAACAGCCATTTTTAATGTGGCTGATTCAGCAAAGAAACATTAAATGGCATAATCTTATGTCAACATAAGACATCATAAGTTTTTTACTGTCTGTAAAGATCTCACAGTACAGGTAGGATGCAAAATAGATGCTGGATTAGCCGTCATTAAGGAGAAAATGGTAAAAGTTAAGTAGTTCATCTTGAAGGAGCATAAAGTATACATGAGAAAACACAATGTTTGTTGTTTCAATAGTACATGAAGACAGCAGATGAAGCTTCCTACTTATTTAATATGATGGTATTGATGTCTGTAGGTATAAATTTCCAGAGATTTATCTTTACATTTTTTAAGGGCTCATCTGGTCAACTTAATATGAGCAAGCTGGCCTAATGAAGTCTGAAAGAAGTCCTGATAATGTCTCATTATCTGGCAAAACAAATGGTTGTTATTTGCATTTAGGGAAATTTATTTGTTATAAGATAAAAAAAAAAATTGTCTTATTTCTGTTGAGACATTATCAGGATTTCTTTCAGACTTCATTAAGTCACTTCACAAAAATTCACAAAACAAATATATATTTTATAACCCCATCTTAAGAACTCGTCTGAAAAATGGAAAAACTACAATCATGGGGCTTAATGGTTTTCAGCTGCATGGCGCTGCTATAGGGAGTTGTAGTTTTTACATAAAAGGTGTTTTCTGCATCAAATTTAAAGCTGCAAATATTAAATTTAGAACATATGTGGATTCAGAGCTTAACAATCTAATTGTAAAATGGGTGAAAATGTATTTTTGTCCACAGTTAGTGGACAGAACTTTGTGGACTGGTGTCAGCAAAACCACCTCCTGATCAATGCGGGGAAAAACAAGGAGATAGTGGATTTTAACAGACGCCGGTCTGCTGGTGAAAATCCAGGTAACAGACATTAAGAGAGAGGACTCTTATAAGCACCTGGGTGTTCACCTAAACAATAAACTGGAATGGACTCACAACATGGACCACTGAACAGGAAGGGTCAAAGCAGGTCTATCTTCTGAGGAGACTGTGGTTTTGGAGTGAAGGGGGACTCCTAAGGACCTTCTCTGACCCTGTGGTGGCATCAGCCTTCCTGTATGGTGTGGTCTGCTGGAGCAGCAGCATCACAGAGAGGGAGAGGAAGAAGCTGGACAAAGTCATCAGGAAAAAGAGTCCTGGCAAAACCTTTCATAACGCTGGACCATGAGTCCCACCCCTGCAGGACGCCCTGTCTGCTCTGAAAAGCAGCTTCTGATCCATCCTTGCTGCAGAAAGGAGAGATACTGCAGGTCTTTCCTCCTGCCGCCGTGACACTTTACAATGAACACAATAACATTCTGTCTACATATTTATATACATGTTTATGTACATATTTAAATACTGTACATACTCATCCTGTCAGTCCATATACTGTTCATATTATAATTTATTATTTGTATGTGTGTGTGTGTCTGTTCTTGGTGATATCACCTGCACGCTGCTGCTTACTGCACCTGATCTTGCACACCTTAATTTCATCCATTAATAAATGGGCTCTTGCAGTAATTACATTTCAGTGAATTAGAACTTTTGAAAACAATACTTCAGTGGAGTTAATAAATGACTTTACAGTATACAATCCAGCAGCATGCATGTTGCTCATGTTTTATCGCCTTGTCTTCTCCGTGATGGAGGAGAGTATCCAAAGGGGGAGCAGCAGTTGCAGTCCCAGTGCACTGAGCTGACAATAAAACAGAGGAAGCTCTCGGAGGAGCCTACAGGTGTGCTCCATTGTCTTTCCTCTGTGACAGCTCTGAAAGGAGAACACGCTACTCACTGTAGTGAGTCTGATTGTAGTGGCGTTATCGACCAGCTCCCTGGTGTAATTTCCAGATACAGAGCGGTAAAGGCAAACACAGGTAAAAGCACTCTGAATCTTTTATCTCCACCAAGCAGCCGACAGCAGGGTGAGTTCTCCTTTTCCTTGAGCCAAAATGCTGGATACTGGCAGCGATGCAGCTATTATATACTTCATCCTAACCCAAGTACTTGCCTTAAATTCAGTCAGTTTTGTGATGCTGCAACTGTAAAAATGAACATGTAGTCCATTCTTACACCAACTGCATAGGTGATCCAAGATGGAGATGGAATCTGAAATAAAATTCAAATAAAAGACACAGAAGAATAAAGATTTAATGGTAAACAGAAATGGTCTAGTAGCTTTTTATCCACTCCCCAAACATTAAAAACATCAACATCATGTGATATTTTAAGATGACTATATCGTGTTCAGTTGAATAATTAATTAAATTTTTAGCTCTTTGTTTAGTATCTCAATCAGAATCAGTGCATTCTTTGAAAGTACTTCAACCAATGAAAATATGGTTTATTAACCTTGCTATCATTTTCATAAGATGTTGTTTGTTTTTTCGTTACTGGACATTGACTCATCAAAACTGTGCATTAGGACTTGAATCAGCAGAGCATCACTTACAGTCCCAGGCCCGTTTACACAACACTTACAATATAATGAAACACAAATGTTTTGTTAATTTTTCGCCTCTAGTTTCCATGGCAACAGTTTTGGGTGGACAAAAGTGCAAAGGTTTGGCAATGGGCTTCCTTTTAATTCAAGGAGTGGTTGTTTTTTTCCCTCCAAGTATCGGTAATGAATATTTGTGCCTTGCTGTCTGGTACTGTAGGTCATTCGTCTTTTAGGAACAGGTAAGGAAAAGGAAACTCTGCCCGAAGATGCACCTGCTGCCTTGCAGGTATGCCTCTTCAGGCAAAGACTAGGTGATGCATACACCAAAAACAAAGCTGCACCTGCCTGGGTCGCCTCACACATGGAGATGGTACATAACAATTTCTTTAATACAGCTTGGCACTAGGCCTTTGCAACCTGGAAATGATCCATTTCTGGACCATGTGTCACATGTGGAAGTGCCGACGTAGTATGTTGGAGACAGACGTGATCTGCTTCCACTACACATCAGAGCTATTAGAGGAAAAGTCACCACCAGCTTGATTTGTATAAGCTTAAGCTTGTTAACATGACTTTCAAAATTCATTAATTGGGAGTAATTTGATTATTGTAATAATTAGATCTGATGCATTTATATCCACTTTTGAAAGGAGATATTCTACTAACCTGCTCTACATTTTCTACGTACGTACATAATGACCTTAGTTTTAGAAATCCAGTCTCAGTTGAACACTGCGACTTCTTAGCATCAGCTAAAACCTCTTCATGTGAATGTGACATTTGTTTATACTCCGATTTCCTGCTCCTGCACATCACCTAGTGTTTTTGTTTTCTGCTTGCGTTGAGACGTCTTTTAATGGAATACATTGGAAATATGGAAGTGATGCAGTTTTTTTGCACATTTACAGATGTAAAAAAAACAAAAACAGATATATACGGGTCTACATGCACAAACATCGAAGTATTAGGGAGAAATCCAGTTGTTTTAATCTAAGTTCTTATAATCAACTGCTGTCATCTAATATTTGATACTTGCTGTTATCTTGTAAAGCATAATAAGGTTATCCTGTCTATCACTGGATTTATCTGATAAGTCCTGAATCAGATTTTGATGTGCATGTAAATGGGTTCAATGGAACTGTTCAAACTCTGGTATGTGAATCATAACGAAGAGCAGCAGGACATGGTTTTATGTGAAAATGCCTCTTGATCTCAGAATTAGACATGATATTTATGCTTTTATGTGCTGATGTCTGGACTATTGTAACAGTTATCTGACCTGCTAAAATAAGGAGTTTAACCACATTCAAGCCATCCTGAAAGTGGTTAAACTCTGCTCCAAAGCTTTTAACCAGGACACACAAACTGGTCCATATCACCCCTGTTTCATCCTCCCCTCACAGGTTACCCATGAATTTCAGAAAACTGACAGACTGGTGACCTGTCCATGGTGTACCCTGGGATAGGCTCCAGCTCACACGCGACCCCTAATGGAATAAGCGGTCAATATAATGAATGAATGAATTTTAAAATCTTGGCCCTAACTTTTACAGCCTTGCACAGTAATACTACTTCTTACGTCTCTGACCTGATTCAGATTTACTGTCCTGACCAACAAGAGGTTGAATGTTACTGGTGATCCCAAAAATCTGTTTCAGGACTCAGGATTGCTCGAGTTTTGAAACAGTACCTGAGGAAGACCCTCACTTGTGGATCGCTCTTCTTCTTTTGACTCTTTGCAGTCCAGACGCTGTAGATATATTTAAAAAGTAGTTAAAGACTTTGCTTTGTAAACAAGCTTTTAGTTAGATGATGGGTTTTATTGCTTTATTGATTTTATAGTGTTCCTTTAATTAAGATTTAAGTCTATTACTTGTATTTTATGTACTTTATTTCTATTATTGTGAAGCATTTTGTGATTTCTATTTAGTTTTTATTATTATTATTATTATTATTATTATTATTATTATTATTATTACTAATAATATGGTTGGGCCAGCTGAGAATGGGGTGTAGACGCCGCTCAGCCAGCATAACAACACTCTGATCTTTGCCTTGATGTTGACATAGAAGTCCTGCTTTGAATGCTAGATTCAGGCTTTTAATTAACTCAAGACATGTTTTATTCAATTTACCAATCTGCACACCAAAGAAACATATTTAATCTTAAAATTGTTGTCATTTAAAATTTTAAAATCCAATTCTGAGTTGGATCAGTAAATTAAACCTCTTTAAACTAACAGGGATGCTGAGTAAACTGCTGAAAAACCTGCATCTTCATTCTTCCTGCATCTTCTTGGTTCTAGTTGGTGTGCATCTACTCCCTATTCAGTTGTTTTTAACTGGCAGGTCATTTGTGTTGAACCAGCCTTTAAATAAACTTGTAAATGAATGCACACTGATGAACAATAGCATTGTCTCCCAGATTAAATGAATAATATTGATTCTCCAGTAATAATTGTAGACCATATGATCTGGGACATGTTAGTAAGTGAACAGCCAGTTGTTGTAAACAATGTGCTCCACCAGATTACAAAGTAATACAAGAAGTATCAGTTTCTACTCGGTATGTGTTTGTGCAAAGCAATAAACTGCAGATTTTATAATGATAGCTGAATACAGTCACTACAATGTTTCATGTTGACAACAAAATGCAAAGTACAACCCTCAAACTCACTGTGTTTTAGAAATAAACTACTGATTTAAACCAGTAGCGCAAAATCACTTCCAGATTGAGGCATCTATGAAATACTAAAGTTGTGGGGTCTTCCTGATCAGCAACACTGACCATGTGGTCCTATGATGGACTGACAATGAACTAACCCAACAGTCTTACTCCAGTATGTTTATTGTCCCCATTCAAATTGTCAAGCGTTCTAAAGGTTTCATGCCTGATGTGAAACTGACGGTAAGAATGAAGGGGTAGAAGGTGGTGCTGCAGGGCTGTCACAACACAGAACTGATTTCATCTCCTATCCGACCCAAAAATGTTAAAACAAACAAGAAAAAAATCACTTCTTAACCCTGTGACAGTTAGACTGTAAAGAGTTCACCGTTAGGTATAAATGTTGTACAAGCTGCCATCACATCACCCATCCTAAACTGTGAGGGACCGAAGCCAAGGATGAAAAGAGAGCACAGGAGGTTTTTTTTAAAGAAAACGTCTTTAAACATTTTATATTACACAAAAACAACAACAATACAAATTCCAAAGTAAAGGTTCTGGGCCCATAAAAGAACTAAACAGACCGAGAACATCAGGAACTGAAAAACTAACTGACCTGACAAACTACTCGCTGATCAGACCATTTTCACACAAGAGGGGAAGCTTCACTATTTCCAACAAACTTAATAAACTTAAACAGAACTTAAACAATTTAGACTCTTAACTCATCAGGGAAACAAATCCAGACAATCATAATTCTACATAAAGAACAAATAAAGTCATACAAAAACAATAAAAAACCTAAACTCCTCTCCCAGTATTATTTTGTGGAATGGAGGAGTCTAATTAGGCTGCAGCCTCATCAAGGGAGATCCACTTCATCTGGGACTCTTTTCCTTAAGCCTGGTACACACATAACAATTATTTATTTTTTATCAGGTCGAGACCCCACACGTGAAGATAAAAAAATCAGTTTTGATCATACTATGTGTGATAATGTAATCACAGAACAACACAAACATGACCATGCTGTCCCACAACTCATCGACAGTCTGGTCCTCCGAGCCGGACAAACGTAGAAATGTAGAAGAAGAACCATAGCAACAATAAGCAAGCATAGAAAAACAAAGAAGAAACGTAACGATCGGAAAACACACAGCGTGGAGGGGGATATACATGACGAGGGAATGATGGTGGTCTTGAGACTACTGTTAACAGAAAAAGCCTGAACTGAAAAAAATAACAGACTGGAGATGGTGTGAACACAAGCTTTATTTACTTCCTTGTTCCCACACACCACAGACCAAATGATGATTGGACAGGGAAATCTCACGATAATCTGTTTGCTGTCTGAGGTCGGGAAGAGGCAAAATCAGGACAAAAACTACCCAAAAATTGTTATGTGTGTACCAGGCTTTAGCAGCCTTGGGCCTTCTACACACACAGCAATTTCCCCAGGAACTGGCAACTCAAAGAAAACACATATTAACAGAAAGCAAACCAAATTACCAAGGTTACAAGAATAAGCCAACTAAAAGTGTGCATCCAACCACCATGCCAAACTTGCTAAAAAATGTGAAATATAAAAGAAATGGTAAGTGTTACATTTAAAGTCGCTATTAAATTAACTGAAATAAAGAAAAAGGTTACCAGACCGGGCTCAATGTGTGTGGCGGCCTAGGCGGCCATCACATAAACCAGACAGGAAATATGAAACCTTACCTTGTTATTTTATGAATCTGTATTATGATAATGGTGAGGATGCTGGTGTTGATACAACGGAAGAAGCTGAAAGGTGTGAGGACTGGGTTTTAACAGAAAAACCTCTGGTTTGACTGGTTGGAGATTATGGTTCAAGGAACTGGTTGGTCTGAATACCTGTTGAGGGGGGCAGAGATGGTCTGCAGACGGGGGAATTTCACATGTGAGTTTCAAGGTGAAGGTTTAGATATGTTGTCTGACTGGGCTGGGTATATTCTGCAAATGGGAAGGATCGATTCTTCAGAGAAGTTGGCAGTGGTGCTGCAGCGTCATTTAAAGTCAGGTGACTAATGCCTGGAAATCAAACTCTTCTCATCTAGGCTCTGGTCAATGAAGGAGTCACAAGTGTGTCACATGATCAGTCAGCCAATCCAGGAGCCACATGTGTGGAAACCAGGAGGAAAACAAACAAAACAAGTAAACTCAGAGATTGGAACTATTTTGAACAGACTTGGATTTAATGGGTTAAAACAGAAACATATTCTGTAACAATCATTCTAGGCTGAATCTGCACTTTATGGGCACATTCACACCAGGATAGTCCAGGGGGCCTCAGTTTGATTGGATGGGGAATTCAGAGTAATGTCCAACCTTCCTTTGTTTTCACACTGAACTTCACTCAAGTGGCTCAAACGGCCTGCTTCTTGTGGAGGCTGTAACAAGCTCAAACCTGGGTCTGTTCTATAGTTGGTGTCAGTTCATCTGCTCTCATTCTGGAGGAGGAAATTTTTAAATCATGGATTGGTTGAGATGCATTTCTCGTTTTGTTTTCATTAGTCACTACAACTTGTTTAAAAGACCCACTCCACAACTTTTCGACTTGATGGGACAGTGACGTCTATTATGTGCATTTCTGAAGCTGTCGTTGTCCAGCAGCATCCTGAGGCTGAAAAACAGCACCATGCAACTTCTTCATCTGGGACGCTGCGTGACGTTGTAGCTTAGTTTTGCATTGCACATGCGCCACATGCTGGCAAGCAGATATAAACAAATCACTGATTTTGAATGCACACCATGGCAGATTCAGCAAAGAAACGTTAGAAGACATTATCGGACGAAGAGAGGAAACAAAAGAGAGCCAGAGACAGACCAAGAGACAAGACAAGAGTCAACATAGGACTGTTTTTTACTGTCTGGAGGGAATCCACATTACAGGTAGGGTACAAGATGTATGCCGTCGATAGGGGGCGCGTTACTGAGAAAATGGCAAAAGTTAAGCGGTGCGTCTTTCAAGTCACTCTGCACAGTCAACATCTCTGGATCACTAAATTGATTACAAAAGCAAACCCTGAGTATCTTAGCTTCTCATAACATAAACTAATACACACTTTGGACCAGCATCAACTCACTAAATAAAACATTATTCATGTTAATCGGTTCAGTCTCTGATTAAGGGTCCTTCCACACAAGTAACCCGAACAGAATGAGGTTCTTACCTTGGCAATCTTTCAATTAATAGATGTGTTTTTTCAGAAGTTGGTGCACTTGGATTGTGTGAGTCGGTGTTTCTATTCCTGCAGGAACGACAAAGCCATGTAAAGAAAGTACACTGTTTTTGTGTCCATACTAGGCATGTAAATCACATGTTTGACCACAATATATTATATTAATTCGATGGATAATGATTCAATTTGTCAATATTACAAGCACTGCAACATGATTTCAACTGGATCAGATTCAAGATCTAGAGATCGATGTGAGAGGTTACAATTGATTTGGCATGGTCACTTCCATTTATATCAAATTTTAAAAATGTTCTCCTTGAGCTCAATCAGATACTTAAATAAAAAACTTTTTTTTTTGTTCTAAATGGCTAATAACAGGCAGACTGCTGAGGTACCTTTACATATATCATATATTTATGTTAAATAAGTGCCTTTTATTTACTTATACAAATACCTTTGGACTCAATATCCTCTAGTGACATCTTAAAAACCTAAATGATATCTCTTTGCACCACTGTATGCACTAGGAGTTCAGAATATACCAGAAGAGCTTCTATCAGGTTCCATCAGGCAACGTAATTCCATGGTGGATATCTCACCAGTGGAAGAGCAAATGTTTTCCTAAGCCATTTTCACACATGAATACTGGAAAGTTTCATAAAAGTCTGGACAATTTGGTCTGGTCTGCTCTGCAACTGCTGCTCACAAAGCACACCACAGCAGGAGGCATCAGCTGAAGATGTCCCCCCACATGGAAATGTGAGTGGGGAGGGGTGAGGAAACAGTTGTCTAAAGTGGTCAGGAGACAAATCGTGATGCAGGAATTATACTGTGAAAATTGCTGTTTTCTTTAAAAGACATGGAGAATATCAGATGAGGCTCCTTATGGTGATGATACCGTGTGTATCACTGTGTGTGTGTGTGTGTGTGTGTGATACTTGCTTTGAGATTTTAAGGGCCTGTGTCGAAAATCTTTGCATAGTGAACATTTGCATGCTCACATGTCTCTGGAACATCTCCTGGACATCCCAGGATCCCACGGCATGTGTAAACAGGCCTTTAGAAGGTCTGCAAGTTGAACCAGATCTAAACGGGTCCAAGCACTGACCCAGTTCATGCTGATTAAAATGGGTTATGTTTCAACCTGAAGGAGTGAAGCTTACTGAATTATCCTTTAAAATGAGCTTGGTTATTCTATCTTCTAATGGTTTTACTTGCAGCCTCTCACCTTTCTCACCTGTCTTCTTTCGCTTCTCTTTCATATTAAGTTTCATCTTTTCTGTCTCATTCCATCTCTTCACTCATATCTTGTTATTATGCCTCACACGCCAGACCTTCTGGAAAAAATAAAGAAGAAAAAAACAGCAAATCCTGCAACCTCATACGGCATCCGTGTTTACCAACCCATAATGCCATTTTCAGATTTGTTCAGCTTCCAAGATCGCTCCCTGTGTGCATGTACCCCCCACCCACCCTGCACCCACCTCTTCTTTATTGTTCAACAAAGGCAGTGGATGCTGTATTTTCCACTGCAACATTCCCCTCCACCCCAACCCCTGATTGTTATAGTGGTAAGTATGCTGAAGCATCTCACCGTCTCCTGCAGCTAAACCTGAAGACTAAGAGAGGACCAAATACCACATGCATACACAGAGAGAGAAAGAGCCGCCTGTCAATGCAGTATCAACACAACCACTAACTCAAGATTAGGTAGCGCTCTGAGCTGGGGGGGATTTCAACAAGAAACCCTATTTTTACCTTGATGGCTGTTGGTGGCGGTTTAGGTGAGGGTGACAGAGGAGAAGAAATGACACAATAAGAAATTTAATCTGCATCTATTCATGATTAAAGAACTGCATGAAAAGTTGCGGATGTCACTGCTGGGTTCTTCATGGATACCTTGCCAATGCTTGATGGATAATTGAAGTCTGAGGTTTTTCAAAAAGGACGCACACTGGGGGGAAGTTATAATACCCAGGCAGAATGAAAGGATGTGTGTGCCAAAATACTCCAGCAAGTGCTTCAGGTCTCTTCCAGAGCTGAACACAAACAGCAGACAGCGTCATTTTCAGCCTCTTTGCAGGTTTTGCTCCCACAGACAGACCTGCAATCCAGATAAAAGAGAATTAAGAAAGAAGAAAAAAAGGATAAACTTGGCCAAGCGGAAACCAAAAGACTCAAGTACATGCATTTAAATATTCAACATTTTAGATTTTATATACAGATTTCTGACACTGACATGCCCTGTGCTCTGTTATGGTTTGTAACAACTAGCAATTGTATATTTTGGCAATTTTAACTGAAATAAAACCAATAGTGTAATAACTTACGAATATGGTAATCATACCTATTTTTGATGAGCAAAACCTGCACAAAAAAAAAAAAATCTATTACTACATAATACTACATAATCAGCTGCAGTTATTACATTTTCAATGCATATATATATATATATCATTTTTAACCATGTATTGAAAAGCTGTTGTGGAAGGTTCAGAGAGCTGCTCTTAAGTCGCAGTTTTTTTTTTAAACGCTCATTCCATTTCCTCGTAAAAAATAACTAGACCAAAAAAATTGTAAAAGTTAAAAGAAGCTACCATATACTGTGATGATTTCCTCGCCTGACCTGCTACTGCTGTGGGCTGGCAGGTAAGAGTAGGAGAGGGGAGCAGCGCATCCAAGCTAGTAATGATAATATTGATGAACGACGCCACCTTGTCGTGTGTTGCCAACAAGAAAATCATTAAAATAGTTTATAATGAAAAGACAATGCAAGCCGTCAGGTGCTGCTTACAGAAAACAAAGGAAGGAGGAAAAATGAGACCAAAGTAGAGGCTAACGCTAGCTAGCATAGATACTAATGCACCGTAACAACAATATCTGAACAACATAATAATTAAAGTAACACCTATAATATGCAATAAAAAGCATGCATGACATAATGTCAGAATGACATAAACTAAAGGTTTGAATCAACATAAAAATGTTCTAA
>JBAFTA010000010.1:2934782-2956440 GCA_036919975.1 Melanotaenia parkinsoni
TAACTAACTAACTAACTAACTAACTAACTAACTAACTAACTAACTAACTAACTAACTAACTAACTAACTAACTAACGACCCAAATGCAGGACAATGACATGGGGGGAGGGTGGATGTAGGAACCAGTATATTAACTTTTGTGGGTCGCTTTAATTTACTACCCTTTCTGGACACTAGAGGAACAAAGATTTCTTTCTCAAAACTTGCTATATAATAATTATCAACTAGTATTTGTTCCTCTTTCTTTTTTTTTCTTCTTTTGTTCAAATTACTAACTCAACTTCAGTCTTCAAAACAATCAAATATCTAATTATTAAAATTATTTTAACTATTAAAATGCCACTCTGATGATGTCATGTCACTAATTTTATGAAAAGAAAAATGCAACCATTGAGTTATTTCACATATAACAGGGTTTGAATGGCTGGGTTTTATTGCTTTTCTAACTCTGGCCATGGATCTTTATTACCTAAACCCAACCACTAATTGAGATAAATCTTGCTGAGGCAAAAAAAAAAGCATCCATAAATATAACATGAAAAAACATGAAAAAGAAGTCTTACTGTAACAAAGTTTAATTCTCATGCAGCCTGGAAGGAAATACAACCTTTGTGTATGTTTGTGTTGAGCTTTAATCACCTGGTTTAAGGTGTTTTTCCACCTCTATGAAATGACTATCAGACCCCTTTTTATGGAACCAGCTCACAGCCAAGAAAGCGGTAGGTTCTGCTTCCAGAGACCAAACTGGGGGCCGGTTCCACAGAGAGGGGGTCTGAAAAGTGGAGGTTCTGCCTTTTAGAACCTCTTGGAACCACTAGCCAGCAGTCTGAGAGTGAAGTTCTGATGGGAAAATCTGGAACTCTGAGATCTTTAACATCCAGTAGATTTTGGTCAGTAAGAATTTTACACGTGGGAAGAAGAATTTTAAATTCTATTCTGGATTTAACAAGAAACCGATGAAGAGAAGATAAAACTGAAAAGAAAATCTATGATGATAGTGCTCATCGGAACCATCACTGCAGCGTCTTGGATCACATTAAGACTTTTCAGAACTTTTCTTGGTTCAGACTAAGTTTTCCTTCCTGGTTCTGATGGAGGTTTTCCTCCCTGGTTCTGGTTCTGATGGAGGTTTTCCTCCCTGGTTCTGGTTCTGATGGAGGTTTTCCTTCCTGGATCTGGTTCAGATGGAAGTTTTCCTCCCTGGTTCTGGTTTTGATGGAGCTTTTCCTTTCTGGTTCTGGTTCTGATGGAAGTTTTCCTCCCTGGTTCTGGTTTTGATGGAGGTTTTCCTTTCTGGTTCTGGTTCTGATGGAGCTTTTCCTCCCTGGTTCTGGTTTTGATGGAGGTTTTCCTTCCTAGATCTGGTTCAGATGGAGGTTTCCCTTCCTGGCTCTGGTTTTGATGGAGATTTTCCTTTCTGGTTCTCATTCTGATGGAGGTTTCCTCTCTGGTTCTGGTTTTGATGGAGGTTTCCTCCCTGGTTCTGGTTTTGATGGAGGTTTTCCTTTCTGGCTCTGGTTCTGATGGAGGTTTTCCTTCCTGGTTCTGCTTCTGATGGAGGTTTTCCTTCCTGGTTCTGATGGAGGTTTTCCTCCCTGGTTCTGGTTCTGATGGAGGTTTTCCTTCCTGGTTCTGGTTCTGATGGAGGTTTTCCTCTCCACTGTCTGCTCATGCAGTTCAGAATGGAGGATTGTATCAAATAGAAGATTTGATCCAATATTTTTATAAATTGATTCATATGAACATTAAACTGGACTAATTGTTTTAATTGGATCTCAATGAATTGGTTGTTTCTGTAAAGTGAATAGAGATGACTTTATTGGGAAGTGGTGCTACATGTATAAAGCTAAATGGAAATGTATTTAACTGATTTTGTAGCTTAATAAAGGAAAGACTATAAAATATTTTTTTAAAATAAACTTTATTTAGGAGATATGCTTAAACCAAAGCAGACTGGTGTTCTGGCAACTAATACTCAGACTGACTGACAGACTGACTGATGAGCTGACTAGTTAACCAACAGACTGATTTACCTACTCACCGAGAGACCAACCCACTGAGTCGCCTAGGGCAACCAGGAATGGGGGTTCAGCTGCGTGTTTAACAGTGTATGTGTGAAAATGTGTGTGTAAGACAAGGGGCTTGAATTTGATAGGACAGACAAGCGGCTGTCTGTGATTAAGAATAAATAAGCCAATAAATATTCAATCAGGACAAAAGGAGGCATGATTAAAAGAACTGGGAGGCTGAGATGGGGCGAGGTCAGCCTCGGCCTGGCTTGGGAAGTGCATAGAAGACAGAATTCACACAACAAATCTCTTTTTGATGTCCCTATCTGAAAATGATGCACTACATAATGATGTGAGAATGACAGGCACACACTGGTTCATCAAAACGCTAGAATGCATCAAAGATCTGTCCATGTTCAAAGCCTTTTAGCACAAATGGAAACATCATTACCCTTAACAAATGAATCTCATACACGTCAGCGAGCATTTACATACATGCACATTTAAAGGCAAGACTTACACAGAGAGGCAGCATTTTTATGTAATTTGTTTTTTGTTTTTATCTCCTTTAACAGCACTTCAGATACATCAGTTAGGATGAAATTCACCTAATAATTTCACTCACCTCTGTTTGTTAAGCAGCCAATCACAGGAGCATGAAGTTCATCAACACCAAAACATTCATTACGTTTATTTATTTATTTTTTTGCCTAAGACAAATAATATTCTTGTTTTATTTTTATAATGAAAATGTTCATTATCATGCTGAACATGTCCACTTCTGCTTTGTAGGAAGAATTTATTTGTGCTGCATTTTTACTTTATGACATTCATATTAACACTGGGACAGAATTCCTCTCATCAATAAAGCTATAAACCAGTGATACGCGGGAAGAAACAACAGAAATTAAATAAGAAAAATAAAGCAGGCTATCACTGGCTACAGTTAGAAAAGACAAAAACAAGACAATCAGAAACAATAGAAACAGTAAGATTTCACATCTAAGATCTGCGTTCCTGTGTGTGTCAAATGTGATGTGGTCATTTATGGAGTTCTTGATTTGCTCCTTCTTCCTTTCAATGGCTTTGTCAACTGACCATAAAGGCAAATATTTCCTTATCTGCCACTGCAGTGACAAATGCTTCAATCAGTGGAATATTTTCTTTTTTGTTATGAAATGAAAAACAAACTGAAAGTAGAGATTTATCTGTATATTATTTGTGTTAAGTTGAAGTTGGAATAGTGCCATTTGGGTCTACTCAAACCTAAAATGAACACAGCATAGTTTAACCTTCATGCATCATCATGGCATTTATGTTTCGTACTGGAGGGATTTTTCCTGTGGATCTGTTAGAACAATGGTCGGATCCAGAGTAAAATCTAGAAGCACAAATAGAGCGCAGATCTCCACAAGCCATTGTATTTTTTAAATCTTTTGCCATTGTGGGCATTATTTTTGAGTTAGAAGCTCTAATGGCAAAATTATCCCTACATCCCTATATTAAAAAATCCTTTTAAAATATTCCTGCTTACAGGCGATGATCCAGATCACTCCCAAAATCTAATACCTTATTCTTTATAACTTGAACACTGGTTTATAATTACACAAAATCTGTTTAAGTCTTAATATACCTGAAGGGATCTCTAAAAATCACTGTATTTCACTATAGGTGTTTTACCATCAATGAGGGAAGTGATGCAGATGCACAGAGAGGAGTAGGAACATATCCCTTATTCCACTGAGTGTGTTTCCGTGTGTGTGTGTGTAGGTGTAAGCAAGTGTGTGTGTGTGATGAGGATCTATGCTCATGGCTGATGTGCATTAGTCAAATATACTCTACACAGTGAGAATATTGGCAGGGCTGAGCCAATAGGACAGCGAGGCAGACAGTAAGATGTATGTACTACATCGCCACGCAAACACACTGTAATGGATTGCACCGTGTCTGTATCGGGTGTTTCAGCAAATGTTCAGTCATGTATTGTGAAGAGGGATATTAGCTGACTTTATCTCTCGCTCTCTCAGATGAATGCTAGTCCTTTTCTTTTTCATCTACTGCAGGCCTGCACTTTTGCTTTTTATTTTCTGCATATAGTGTGTGGCCACACGTGCACATATTTTGTAATGAATGACTTGTGACATGTGCTGTCTGTCTGGTATTCCAGACACGTCAGGTCTGCTTAGCATTGGCCCAGCCCCTATAGAGATGGCTTATCAGTGAAGGTACATATGGAAGAACAGTTTGCCTACGCAGACTCTGCTACCACCCCCTGTCAGAGCGAGAGGGAAAAAGTAATCCTTATCAGATAGCTCACATCTTCCCCTCTATTCTCTTCCTCCCTCCTTCTCTTCTCCTTCCACTCTCTATCTGTCTCGTCTTGGAGATATGCTAATCGCTGTGTAAGTATATCCTGTCAAATAATTACCATATTTTAAGCTCTACTCATCTTGGCATAATTTCCCCCTCTGCATAATCTTATTTGGGCTTCTTCCTTCATAAAAAGCAGTGAACAGAGGAGACTTACCTGAGGCAAGTTAACCAAGTTAATCTCCATTGATTGAATATCAAGCTCATCAATGTGTTAAAGGGATGTATGAAGGACTGTAGCGTGTGAGGAACGAAGTCATACTCAGGCATGTGTGGTCAATGGGTTTATTTAAAAAAGACTACGAGATGGTTATAAATGAAACACTATATTTTCATGCACTAAAACTTTAAAGGTTATCACAGATGGAATATTACAATCTGATTATCTCATAACATCAGTAAGTCAGGGTGTAGAAACACTAAACAGAAAAAAATGTTCTTAGAGCTTGTGGAAATTGGAGAAAGAAGCAAAAGTGACCAGGGGCCAGTTCCAGAACAGAGGCTCAACTAACTCAAAAGCTGTCTCTCCAATACAGGGTCTGCACCATTCGAAGTGCTAATTCTTCGGCTACCATAGTCATAGCACCAAGCACTGTACCATGTGGAAGGAGCCTCCGAATCCACCCGACAAATCTGCACTTCGTTTTGCCTCAAACAAAGGCTACTGGTGATGCGTCCTTTGTGGCCTCTTTTCTTCAAGAATTCATTGTGCACATTGCACATTGGTGAATGAGCAACCGAGTTTTTTAACTACACTTTAGTAGAAACATGACAAAACCAAGTACATTGAAACATGTTTGTTAAATGGTGGCATTAAATATAATATAATATAATATTTGATATTCGTGGATATTTAAGGGGTTAATGAAAACTCTACCAGCTGGAAAACAACAGAATGTCAGACATTATTATTATTATTATTATTATTATTATTTATTTATTTATTTTATTATTATTATTTATTTTTTTACATTATTACCAGGTTGGTAATTTCAGAGGTTTAAGTGATTGAACGTCCTATTCGATATGTAGTTATATATGTAGTTCGATACCTGGAGTCACCATGGCAACTGCTGACAACAACCTTTCCAGTTACTTTGCCCTATTGGTGCAAACAAGTCTTCAGTGAAGGATAAAGGAGTACAAGGAGGAACTCCTCCCAAAAAAGAGGAAAGACTTCTGCTGCAAAGGAGAGAGATGCATCATGGGAGAAAACTGCTATCAGAGTCAGTGTATGAGTTGGAATCCGTTGGTCCACTGATTGAATATTTGACCCGATTAAAACTGGTTCATGTGGGTTAAAATATTGATTGGTAGAATAAAATCTGAGTTTTATTTAAATTCAACCCTGCTCAAGAAAACTATATTAACTATATAATGCAGAAAACAGAGGATTAAGAATAAAAACATCATTCAGAAAAGTAAGATCGACTGTTCTAGACCTGGGGTGCCCAAACCTTTCGCCTCCAAGGCCCAAAGTAAAAATGTACCAGTGAGCCGCAGGCCAAACACATGGTGAGATACAAATAAATGTAAATCATAGCTCTTTAAATGAGTCATCACCCGGAACTTGTACTTTTTCAAGTTAAAACATGCATTGGTGTTGCCTGGAACTCTTAACTTCCCTGAAAACATTTCTTTTGAAGACGGTCGAGTTTTTCCGTCAGGGCCCTTTGTTCACAACAGAATCACAAACATGGGTAAACTCTTGAAAAGGTGTGATTTCAATTTGATCCTGGGATTTCGTCATAACAGGAGGCTATTTGAATAAGCCAGCCTCTCTTCCACACCTACAGCTTAGGCGTGGAAGGATGAATGATCATGCTTTAAGTCATGCTTTACTGCTGATGCCGCTAATGCTAACGTTAATACTAATGCTAATGTTAATGCTAAGGGATGAGCCTAAAAGTTTAACCCCCTGCAATGTACAAATGAGAACTGTGTTTTCTGTTTTTTTAAGTGGGGTGAAGTGCTCTGCCTCGAAAATTTTTGTAAACACTTTTTTGTAAACATGCTTCTTCCACCATCTCGATATCTTCACTCTCAGGCTCGGAGAGTGGTTATAACATAAATGGCTGAATTCCATAAGGTGCTGCTTGGTCAGGTTTGCTCGCAAGCTGTTGATGTTTTGGAGTCGGATGCACTGTGCATGCACTGGGCCAGCCCCTCTTCCCTCTGGCCTCCCTGCAGCCAGTCAGGGCGCACCTCATTAACATTAGTCAAAAGCTCTCACGAGACAAAGTTGTGGTGTGAGCAAAGGGTCAGAACAAACTTTATGTTTGTTTTTTTTGTTTAAAAAAATATTTAAAGACTCTTAGAGGACAGTGGATACATGAAAAGACTAGGTGGTGACACCTTTAAATTATTGTTCATACAGGCAAATGCATTCTTTTCTATCAGTGCAAATAACACGCTACAAACATCAATATCGCAAAATAACAAAGCCATAGTTAGAAGGGCAACAAACAGTAATTGCAGGCACTAAATTGTAACCAAATTTACTGTAAAATGTCATCAACAAACTGCACGTTCAACAAGGCACATTGCTAACACTGGTGGGACACATGGAGCCGATCTGGCAGGGCTAACATTGAAGGTTAAGAGAGGAGTTCCTTATCACCAGCACTTTTTCTAAAGTCCGTAAAACACACACCAAACTCCCTGTTTATGTTGCTGACAGGTTTACTTCTATCAGACTGGGGAGGTGAGTCACGTTTCCTGGGAAAAAAAAGTAAACAGCCTAAAGTTGGATTGGATTGTTAAGAATTTTTAATGATCTTTATTTTTTTTTAAAGTTGACATGAACAGTAGATCCATGAGTGAGATGTGTAGCCCCGTACAGCCCTATACAAAGTACTGAAGACCTAAATGTAGGAAGTAATGTGGTTAACCACCATTACTGTCTGAATTCTAATAAAATGTATGTTATAGCAGATATTTCAGGTGTGACATACTCAAAATACTTTGATATCTAATTGGTAGGCTAGACATAACAAGCTAGCAGGCCATACTTTGGGCACCCCTGTTCTAGACCATGATTGTAGATATTTTTATTCCTGCTTCATACTGCCTGATTTACAAAGTGAATATTCAGTGGTTATTTATACTTTTAGTCATTTAAATTCCTCCCTACATAAATCATTGTGTATTATCAGAAATCTCACAGCCCTGTTTTACCGCTGCTTCAGGTCGACGAGACAGGTAGAAACTCAGACTTTCTTTATAGTTAACCCGGTTTACCTCTAAGAGTCAGTTACAAAGGTAACAGACTCAGGTTAAGAGTTAACTCTATTTCTGAAGCAGGACACCCAGAGTTTTCCCCAACTCCGGGTTAAAATACTCAGTTTCTACATAACCTGCTTCCTGGAGCAGGCTCCAGGGCAGAGCCAGTGTTTGGGTATATGTGCTGTATAATGCTGGGCTTACACCAAACCATCTTCACAGTCGTAGACCAAAAACTGAAAGTCTTTAGTAAAAGGAGTCTTACTGGTGTCGCAGCGCGCTCCCATCATCTCAATCATTAGGTTTAAGGTGGTAATCTACGCTGCTTCATGTCAGTCTTTCCCTAGTCTTGGGTCTGTGATGATATCAAGCGTGTTTGATTTTATCACAAGTCGCAGTGACATAACACAATCAACAACCAATAGATGAGCTCTGACATATAAAACAAAGCCTTTATTATAGATATCTATTGTCAGAACAACAATAAAAATGGACGAAAAAAAAAAAAAAAAAAAGGCAAACAAGAACCGGTGATGAAACCTCGTAGAAAGGGGAGCAGATGGTAGAAATGTGGGCAGATCAGCTCTGTTTGATGTCCATTGCCAAAAAAATGCTAAAAGAATCTAGTTGTAGTCTTTTAAATAGTGACCCTACAAGATTCTGCAAAATCTCAGTCTGAGACTAGGTTCTTGTCTTTAGGTGTGAGCAGGTGTGAGGTGATAGTTTTCTACAGTCTTTTGAAATCTTTTTAAAGTCTTCTGATATAAGCCCAGCACTGACGGACCCAACATGGACACTTCATGCAAAGTTTAACAGTTTGAGGTGAAGAAGGGCAGTCGGCAGGGACACCTCTTTTGTCTTCATGCAAACAAGCTTATGCTAGCCTTACATCAGTAGAGTAAAGATTTGGAAAAGACTCTTAAAAACTATCGGCTCACACTTGCTCACTGTTACGTAATGAACTCCAGGAACACAGAGGAAGGTTAACAGGTTTATTAAGGAACAGAGATATGGATGATAGGCATAATGTTACCAGTGCAGCGGTGAGGAATCTAGCAGGGGAGTGAGTCCCCTGATTTTACAAAGACTGTGATTCTTTCAGGTTCAATATTTACAAGACTACAACTAGCTTCTTTTAGCATTTTTTGTGATATGTTGGGCTGTTGATATCGAACAGGCAGACCATTGGATAATTCCTGCTTGGATGATGATGTTTCAGCTCCAACAAATTATTTAACCCCTTATGATGCACTGAGCAGCTTCTCATTTCCCAAACAACCATGTGAAAAGACATGTCCATCATGGAAAAGATGTTAGACTGATTAAGAAGGAGCAATCATTGGAATCAAGCAGAGAAAACATCTATCTGAGAAAAAGGTATCAATGTGCTAGGCAGCATAAAGACTGGACTCTGGAGCAATGGAAGAAGGTCGTGTGGTCTGATTAGTCCAGATTTACTCTGTTCCAGAGTGATGGAGCATCAGGTTAAGAAGAAAGGCAGATGAGGTGACCAGTGTGTAAAAAAAATAATTGGAAGCCCAAGAACTGCGTCTGTGTAGAGTCATACTATTAGCTTAAACACTACAACTACAATAGTACTATGACTCATACTTAGTAATGATCATAATATTACTTGTGTGGATAAGGGCCCCCTCCCCCTTCTGATCTGTCCTCCAGATGACAATCAGGTGACATTGTAATCTACATGACTGATAAATGCTGGGTGTCATCAAAGCCGGTAGAGGCTCTTCATCGCTCTCAGAGCAGCTTTATGTCAGGAAGCAGTGAACCTGATGATGGCCGTGCTGCAGCTTTGGGATGAAGCCGCTACAAGCGTTCTCTCTGAAAAGGCACATCTGTCTGTTTTGGTTTAAAACCCAAGCTTTGTATGTAATTTTAAGTACACGAGTCAATGCATGTGTGTGTGTTTGTGTGTGGGGGATGACAGCAATGGTACTCTTCCAGGGAGCCAGCACTCTCCAAAGAGGCATCCTTCTCTGGGGTCCTTTGTGTTGGGAGGAGCAGCCAAGGTCAGCAGCTGAAAGAGCCCTCTTTGTGTTGGGTGTGTGTTGCCTCCGTCTAGCGACTCAGGATCCTTGGCCTATTAATTGGCCTGACAGTGATAAAGGAAATAGAAGTGGATGCTATTTGTCTCTAATGCAGCCACACTCATATTATCCCAAAGATAAATGGACACTGTTTTCCCACTTGAGCTACCCTAATTTTTTAAAACCCCTCTCAGGGTGTGTGGGGATGGCGTGTGAATATGTGAGTTGATGGCACGTGTAAAAATCTAAATGTATATGCACGTTTTTATATGCATTGTTTTTATTGCACATGAAGGTTGAGTTTGTACTGTTATTACTGGAGTGTTTAGATTTGAAGTGAATTGTGTGTTTCTGCATACCTATGTCTATTATGCTTGCACGTATTTGGGTAATGCACACCTAAAATATTGCATACCTGAGCCTGCATGAGATGTGTGAATGTGTTCATAGACTAAAGCGCTTTGTTGGTGTGTGTGTGCAGTGGGGTAAGTGTTCAGCACCTGGCTTTACCTGATGTCAAAGGCCAAGAAGAGATTGAAGCCCAGAGCCGACCATTGGGTGATGAGTGGGGAGTCATCAAGGGGGTGAGGGTGAAGTGAATGGGGGGGGGCTTTATTCTCCTGCAAAATGGACTATTGTTAATGCTGTCTGTGACAAGTGACCTTATGACATTGCACACACACATACACAAACCATCACACACAAACATTCAGAATTTGATTTTTAATGTTTTCCTCACAGATACAACCTCAGCCTCTTTCTGCCTCAGTCTACAAAAATGGATGAAAAATAGTTTTATTAGCAAAGGGGTTGGAGATTAAATACAGTTAATGGAGCATTAAAGCTAGATGTCCTCATGTAAGATTATTTGCTGTCTAACAAGTGTGAAGTAGGTTATTTTGTATGTGTAAAGTAATAGTAATAGTATTAATAATAGTAATGGTAAAAGTAAACTAATAATGCATCACATGAGGGAAATTTCACTTTAACATACAGATTGTGCTGTTGTATATTCCCAGTCGATATTTAATGAAATTAATAAATATAGGGTAGAAAAATTTAGATTACTGCATGCATGTCTGTTTGGGTTAAGATTTAGTCATTAAATGGTAAGTTGGGCAAACAAAACAAACAAACCAACAAACAAACCATAGCAGAAATGTTTTCTGAATTTTTATACATTTTTCTCTATTAGTAACTATCAGACACTTTTTGCTTCAAGTAAACATACTGTGAAGTTCTGATTATTTTAACATGGTAGTAGAACTGAAAATATCATCTTTATAACAGAGCTCAGACCTTTTTTTACCAGGGCTCGTGCCCGGTGTAAGAGGTCCCGGAGTTGACCATCCAGTAGTGAAGGATAAGGTTAAGTAGCTTCATAAAAATTCAGGCTCCAGTTTTCTCTGAATGCTCCATCAAAAATAATAACTGATGTTCTCTGAAACCCCGATCCCTTTAAAAAGGTGCCGAATGGTTTAGTCCACAGCTGCAGCTCTCAGTTCATCTGAGTGATGTAGCCGAGGAATGGATTTCTCAGACGGCCACATGAGGCAGGAAAAGTCATGTTTTTACCCAAGAAAGAAAAATCAGGCTACTAAGAAAGAAAGAAAAAGCACGAAAGAAGAACGAAAGAAGAGACGAGAAGAGAAACTGAGCTAACACATAGTCTGAACTGATCAGCACGATGGATGAGCACAATCTGAGACAACACAGATTGATTACTATCAGAAATTCATCTAAGTTACTTAACTTGCCTTTCCCGATTAAATGCCTGTTCTTGGTCCTTGAATCTAGATCAGTTAATAATCTGATTAGATTATAATTTTATAAATTTTATTATAATTTTTCTGGTTGCACATTCGATGGATGGCACACAAAGAGGAGGAGATAGAGGAGGATGGAGTAGAGTAGAGGAAATGTAGCAGATGAACAAAAAGATGGTCATAATGCATCATGTTGTGTGTTTGTGTTTGAATTAAAGAAACGTAAAAAGTACATTAATTGTAAGATTTGACTTTTGTTTCAGTTTTTAGCAGCAGCTGTTTGGACTAGCAGAGGGAAGTGGATGAAACAAAACGTCCATTTCATAAATATAGGAGGTCTTTATGATAAAATACTGTCGTCTGAGTATTGGGGAGTAGAGCTGGCAGGTGATGATGGATGCAGATAAACTTGATATTTCCTAAATTCACAAATACTTACGTGTGTGTCTTTTTCATTGATTTGTGTTTTGAGCACTTGGGTAATTATTTAAGACTAAATGATTTCTCATAATGTGCAGAACAGAATGACTTGTCTTTTTAAAGTGGCTTTTTTTTTTGTTAAAGTACGGATGTCTCAGGTAGGGTGGTTGTTGTGAATGAAATGCAAGTGTCTCCAGTTTTGCATCTATAGTCTCTAGAATTAAAAACACATTTTAAGTTTTCTGAGGGTTTATCTCTGCTGGTACATGATCAGCCACCATCATGCCCTGTTTTAAAGAAGAGAAGAAAAACAAGAAATCTACCATAGCTCTTCCATCTTGTAGGAATTTCATCCCTCCCTTCTCCCCTTATTCCCCCCATCCCCATCTTCCAATCTATATTTGAATGTGAGCAATGTGTTCAGAAATGGGTATCCATGTTTAAGTGTGTGTAAAATGTGATAAGGGACAACAGGATCTGATAGGGAATGATAAAATACCTGGGTAATGTCTATGTGGATTTTTATACTTCTTAGGAGCCAGTGTAAGGATGTTATCTCCAGACTGGGAAGCCACGTTTCCACCCCCAGGGAATCCCCCCTACCACACCGCCACCCTCAAGGCGCTGGTTCGACTGGGCATATGTCCACTCCCTCTAGCCCCCAACACCCTTTTCTAATTTATACTATCTCTTTTATTCTGTAGTTGCTGAATCACTCCCAGACCATTTTTCAAACAGCTGCTTTTGTCAGTAAACAACTTTATCTCTTGGGACATGGGTTATTCTCTCTAGCAATATCTATATTAAGTTATCGCCTTTCATTATCTTTTGGCTCAAAACCATATGGCGCATGATAGTGAATTCTGTGCGAGTGTTAGAAACCAGAATTCTCTGTCTTGGACAAAATTTTATAAAAAGCAGAGCTATTCCCACAGAAATCAAGACATAAAAAAGAACACTTGGACTGAATTTATTAGTTAAGCATATTCCAGATTCATCACAAATTTTAACTAGTATAAAATTCATGCTATACATATTTGTAGGAAAAAGTCATTGGCTGTCAATGAGCATATTTACAAATCGAAAGTCTGATCATTATCTGCTTTCTGGAGTTATCAGATAATTCAAGTGGTCATATGAACAGCAAAATTTGATATGCTTTATCAGATAAGTGCCATTATTGGAATATAAGAAATCAGATTTACACACATAGATTTCTGCCCAATACTCTGATGTCTTTGTGCACGTAAGTCCATATATCTGCATGCTCCAAGAACATGAAAAACCTGATTATTACACATTTCCTCGATGGGAGAAAGTACAGAAAGTACAGAAATGGGGACACCCTTCCATAGGTGTCTGTTAGATAGAAAATGCACAAAAGCAGTATAACACAGCCAAAATGCTCAATACTGAACCTCCAGGGGCTGTACACAGCACTCGGACTCTAAGATAGTTATAATACCAGTCTGCCAGTCACATTGTATTTCCAGGCCATTGTTTGGTGAGTCTCAACATCAGCCCCCAAAACACTTCCAATCAGTTGCTAACTGTTAGGGCACGAGTGTTTGTCATTGCAACGGGGAGGAAAAATCATAAAGATGCAGCAATAGTAGGTCCAAGAGGCGGTCTTCAAAATTATCCGCTTGTATTTACCTCTGACCTTGTGATCATTCTCTTGTTCATATGAGTGTCTCTAGTATTCAAGTTAGTGTTGCAACTTGTGCACGCAACACGTTATATTGTGTCAATGTGAGCAGCCGACATGCCAACCGAGCACAATGAATGTGTGACAGACACGTTACGTACACAGACGCGTTGCTAACAGCAAGTATATCTAACGGCTAAGGCAGGTTATCTAAGAACTGCTGGCCAGATCCACACTAGAAGTTTCTAAGGGTGGCTTATTATCAAGCTAAACGGGAAAATAGCATCTGCAGATCAGAACCTGCAGCATGCCAGGTGAACTCGTGGGTGTGTCAGTTCATGTGCTGAAGTAGAACAGGCAGGTCTGCAAATGCTGACCATGCAAAAGTACATAGCATTTGTTTATGGGTGAGGGGTGGGGGCGTGTAATTTCAGAATGTGCAAATATCTACTAACTGATTTTAACTGAACCAACAGACTGTTGTTTACGATGCTAACATTCCTGAAAATGGACAGTCATCCTGTGGCCATCTTTTAAATGTAAGGCTTGAAAATAATTAGAACCTTAATAATTAAGGAGGATAAAGTGGCTTTTGGTGGATTATGTTTACAGCTATGACAACATACCAATATGCTGAAAATCAGCTTCTCTCACTAAGATAATGCCAAATTTCGATTTTTAATATGGTACTAGTAATGACCTACAATTTCTCGGCTTAACAATACTATTTTGCGGCTCATTTCTTTGTACATTTTAGCATTTGGTACATGTGGTAGTGGGTGGGACAGGTGACATTATTATTGTGGATGAAAAGGGGTCGGTAGACCTGTAGAAAAAGTTGGGGAACCACTAAAGTAAAGCTTTCACCTGTAAACTAGCAGCTTATTACTGCTCACATTAGCAGCTAACGCTAAGACCGCATGTGCCACCATGTTCAATGCAGACCAGATGTTTTGAAAATAACAAGTGATGTCACCACACACGTATTTCCTCCAAAATAAATCTAGACTGATAATGTAGACACAGATATTTTTTTTTCTTTTATTTCATATTTCAGAAGTGTATGTAAACACATTATTTCAGATTATTAAACTATCTGATTACTTCCAAATGCCATGTAAACTGGCTCACTGTCTTTCAGAAATATTGTGTACCCTCTGGTATTTTATGATGGGAGTGATATAATACAGCTTAGTATACGTTAGCATAGCTTAGTTCAGCAAGGGAATGTTGTAGACCTAACCATATAAAACATAAATGTTTCATTAACTCTGAGGAGTCTGCAGCTTCTATCTAAACTCAGTCACACAGGCGTACACTCCTTCATCGTACGCTTATCTAGTTCTTTGGGCCTTCTGTAAGTCACTGCGTACATGCTCAGAATGGAGGATTGAAAAACAAGACCTGATGCAATCCGTTGGTTTCCTTAGCTAGGTAATTATTTTAAGGACTTTAACTGATAAATAATAAACTGATGATGGCTAACTAACAGAAAACCATGGTGGTCGACAACGTACAGAAGAATGCTGCTGCGACAGAGTGGGCAAGCCACGGGACACCAACATTTATAAGAACAATAAGAAGCTTGACAAATGCTAAGGGCTGAAGGATAAAGTTTAATGTTGGCTCTAACAGATCCAGAGAACACCATCAGGAATCTTCATCCAGAAGAGTATGGTCCTAAGACACTACCCAGAACCTTCAGACTCCCAGGTCCTCTGATAGAGGACCTGTGATTAAAAGGATGACCGCCTTTGTGGGGGTTTGCATATTCTTCCCATGGATGAGTGGGTTCTCTCAGGGTACTTCGGCTTTCTCCCACTGACCATAAAAACCATGTTTGGTAATTGATGATTATAAATTGCCCCAAGGAGTGTGTGTGAGCATGCATTGTTGTTTATCTCATTTGTCACTGTGCTGACCCCATGATGGACTAATGACCCATCCAGGGTATACCCCAACTCTTGCCAAGCAGGAATACAAAGTTTACAAAGTGTTGGATAAAATGTAGATGAGAATTTAGTTGTATTTTTTTCACAATAGTATTTAACATAGTTTAAGATAAAAGAATAAATTAGTAGAATCTCAATAAACCTACTGAAATGATTAATATAGATCACAGTGACATCTAACCGCATCCAAGTCTAAGGTTTCTTTTTCCCTGTGTGGTCTAGTCATGACCTGAGGTGTTTTAGTGCCCACCTCCCTCACCCATAGTTCTTTGCTCAATGCTCATTGCTAGACTCAGTCTCTCATTTGAATATATTGATTGGGCCATCTGTAAGCCATTTATCTCCTTCAAAAGACCGTTAAAGTAGCACCCCCCACCACCTCTCCACCCGCCCACCACTGTTTCACTGACAGAGAGAATAAACACGCAAATAAAGCGGCACACACACACTCATGCACACTCTCACAGAGAAACGCTCATGCTGGCTGAATAAATGGACCTAATATCCTCCAAATATTGAATTCTTTTACTGAAACACCACCTTAAAACAAATAAAAGCAGAAGCTGCCACACTTCCTGCGATTCGAGATAAGAGCCAGAACACACATCATGTAAACACAGGCCTGTGGTGGCCGAGCTGAGTGCACAACTCCAGCCTGCTTTGGGGAACCAAAGACTATCTAATGCTTCATTTAGTGTTGCAGAAATTCCCACAAATAATGAAACCAATTATTGCATTCATATGGTGAATAATGGCTCCTTCAAATAATCTGCTTATCTGGCCCTGCCTCCATGGCTTAATGTGTCTATGTGTGTGTCTGTAGACGTGTATGTGTGTGCCTCTGCCTATCATCATAAACTGCACCCTGATGTTGCAGAAGCAGGGTTCTGGCACATCTGCAAGCTCTAGATATTCTTTGAACACTTGTACATGTCGTCAGCAGAGTGCATGCATCATCATGATTGACTTATTCTTGACATTCCCAGCAGTAAACCCTGGTTAAAGGATTACCCTCAAGACTTGGACTGCTGCCCATTATAGTAAAGACCCTTGAACACCCAAGCAAGAAAAAAGCACTCATACAAAATGTGAATCTGCAACAGACATACATTTCTTTGTGTTTAGCACCTTTTATTGCCTCTTTGTTCCCTCTTTTGTCTTTTCTTCATTCAAATCTGTTTTCTCTTCAGACAAACCTTTGGCGGGCAGCCATTTGCAAGACCGAGCAAGAGGGAAGCAGCATTAGATGAAGGAAGGGGGTCGGCAGAGCAAGAAAAAAGAAAGACGGATGAGTAGAGAAGCAGAGAAGCATGGGAGAGAGGGAAGACACAGCACAACAAAGAAAAACAGAGAAAAAAATGGCAGCAGTGAATTTATGCTCTACCCCTCAACATGAGCACATTCAGCTTGCTTCCTTCCTTTGGGTGGTTTCAGTTCACTCTCTGCTCCTGCAGGCTGCAAGTTAACATTTGAAATGTCTCTGCTCCAACAAGGTGAAGGGTGGTGGTCGCTATCCAGCAGAGACCTTGCCTCTGTGTGTAAATACAGGGCGCAGGCAGATGGTGGAAAATTGGCGACTGCACTTGAACCATAAGGAGCATATGCACATGGGAGACTTTGCAAAGACCCTGGGCATGGGTAAGAGCTGAAGACTGGCACCTATTGAGACTGGCAAAAAAACACAAGACCATAGCATTGGCACTGGTGAGTGGTAACAATATGCCCAAGCTTCTTTTAGAAAGCCCAAGAAACCATAAGTTATAATATCCCTGGCATTGTTTTTCAATTACTAAACTGCGTAAACAGAATTAAAATTATTTTCAGAAAAATGCAACAAAGCAAACTGAGACACACTTGTTCTTACTGTTTAGTCTTCAAATTATTTAAATGAACCACAAAATGCTATTATATACACTACCAGTCAAAGGTTGCTACCAGTCAAAGGTTGGGGCAAGCTAATTGTGTCAAACTTTTGACCAGTAGTGCAAACTAGGTTTCCAGTTTCTCTTTTCAAAATGTCTGGAAGACAGCACCAGAGTGAGAACACAACTAATATTATTCTCAAAGCCATAAGGCTACAAGGCAAGATGTGGACAAACACCTATTATACTCTCTGCTGATAAGGAGAATTTTGATAGTTGTTATAACAAAGTCTACTATCAGGGTCTGCATTTCCCTCTGCTCTTCTGGGTCTCAGTCTGTCTCCTAAAGCCCCATTTCCAGCACGGCTTCTTCTTCAGTGGTGTGTGCTATGTTGGTTGTCCAGGAGCTGGAAAGATGGACATGTAACACTACCTTGCAAACAAGTAATACAGCGGTGTTCAGGTGAACATAGCCTGTGCCCACTTCATGGTTTATGAAGAATCCTATTTTTTGGTACCAACTGAAAAGCAATTTTACCGGCTCAAAACAAGGTCTGGGAACTGGCGCTAGCACTTAGCCATGCTGGTATGAAAGTGCTACTAGAGAGAGTTTGGATAAATGTCATGTTTTACTAATCAACCCTTTTCTATTCAGTAATTGGATTAACACAGATCTGTAGATTATGCCAAGCACTTGCACTTTCTACTGAAACCAGGAGAATTTTTGCTGCTGCTGTATTGTGGGAGCCTTGTTTAAAGGACTCTCATTGTCTCCTTCTTGTAATAAAGCTTTGCTTAAATCCTAGCTTTCATCTCTGCCTTCATTTCCACTAACTATATCAATCTGAACTGTGATCAACCATAGCTCATTAAATGGCTTTTAACCCCTTTCTATCAGACGTCTATTGGGTGGGATGTGACACATAAAAATGTATGGTACCCAGTCTACCTTGCAAGTACCTACACATTTTATACACCATTGAAAAGCTAAGCTTGAGATCTGAGTGATGTATACCATTCCAGGCTACAATCCGAACTGTCGGTTCAGACCACCCGCCAGTGCAATTTATCTTTGAAGCCAAACTGTACTCACAAAATGTTCTTCTTACATAAGCAATGGCCCCAAAAAGGGAGCCATCTGATGTAACTGTATGATTATATATGTAAAATGTTTTCTGTATAACTTATGGAAACAATAGTTTCCAAAGTCCCAGTTCAAGGTTTATGAAGCATGAATGCAACAAAGGAACTGCTGTATAATTTTGCTGGTCGGGTGTTATATCAGAGTTTTTTGCTATTCACAGGTAAAAGCTCCTGAAGGTATGATGTCGTTCTGGGAGCACCCAAATTTCCATAACTCTCAGAGAACTGATTGGTTAGTGTGATGGCCAGCCACACATGTAATATCCACACCTCACCATCAGTATATTTCCACTAAAGTTTTCTTTGCAGCCATAAGTCTAAATGCAAATACATACAATTTCACAAATTATTTCCTTACTAAATTAACTAAATTACTTTAATTTCCCATACCTTACAATGTTGAATACATCTTGGCTCGGTATGGTCAAATAATGTTTGTTGTAATATTTGTTACTTTTCTCTGACTTACCTGGGGTAAAAGCTGCTGCTACATTCATTGGACAGAACCATGCAGCCATTTTATTTTGCCCCTTTTGTGTTTACTTTTGTTTATGCTAAACTGGTACTTAAGTTCCCCAGAGGCCAGTATGCCCTAGATATTTCCCTGTTACCTTAGTTGACCTACCTAGACATTCTGAAAAAGTGGTACAACAAAGGTGGTTATCAACTTGGTAATTCAGCCCAGGGCTTTCCCATCTCGATCAGTGCATGCTCACATAAAATGGGAGGTGTCTGCAGCATCTGACCAATCAAAGAGAAACCCTACAGCGCAGCCTACTTCACCATGGAGGAGCAGACAATCATTCTTCAAAAGTATGAACATTTTAAATCATCCAGGCCAAAAGCAGCACTGTTGCTGCAGCAGCAGCCATGAAGGAGTTTTATCAGAAAATTGCAGCTGTGTAAATTTGTCAGATTATACAAAAATAATTCAGTATAAACAGACGACACACTCATCAGTCAATTTCACTTTATTATGGTCCAGACGTTCAGAGCGCTTACTCACTTTCCTTTAAATTCTGTCTGTTAGAAACTTAACTCAAAAAGTTACAGATGGATTTTGATAAAATTTTCAGTAAATCTCAGAATCGGAATAAAGAACAAGTGATTAGGTTTAGGGGGTTGGGGGGAGATTAGAGCTTCTAACTAAAAATAATGGGCACAATCATTGGCAAAAAGACGAAAATGAAAATGTCTTGGCGGAGGTCTGTGCTCTCAGTGCCTCTAGTTGCCAGTGAGTTCTTTAGAGGGTCAGCACCCCATGTGAGCCCATTTGTGTTGGAATATTATTTGCATGAAGGCACAAGTGCATCTCTGAAATTCATGGTTCTGTAGTTCTGCCGTGTGAGCATTATTATTAACCTCATTATTTCAGATAAAACAAGTCAAGAACAAGTACAAAAACATATATCAGCACAGTCAGTAGCAGGGCTTCATTTCTTCATCTGGGATGCATCTGTCCCTAATAAGTCTTTCACTCCTAAGCTCTCATGATCCATGCATCAAGGTCGACAGAATGGGTAGAAATTTTCTAAGAAAACTGATTGTTCTGAGAACTCAAGAGTCCTTATGATGCAGAAACACTGATATAGTAATAATAACTTTACAATCACTATCGTTAAAATCTGCTGAACTTTGTTTTGTTTTTTTCTTATAATGAATTAAATAAAGATAAAAATTCCCCATTCTTGATTGGGGTAATCAGCGTCAAGGAGCTACATGTAGCAGTAGGTCCCTAGGACTCTGCAGAGGCTGGAGACCAGGGAGACAGGAACCGGAGGAGGGACTGACTGGTAGCAGGTGTGACTGCAGGCTTTGCCTGAATCCATTGTGCAAACTTCACTGTGAGTTTTTGATTCCCTGTGCCTGTGGGAGAGCACTGACTGCCGTTTATTTTAGTTTATTTTAGTTTATTTTAGTTTAGTATATTTTAGTTTTATTGATTTTATTGTAGTATAGGATTTGAGTTTGTTTAGCTTTCAAATTTTAACATTCTGTCTCTGGTTTCTAGTGCTGCGGCTGGTGTGGTCCTCCATTCACCGGTGTGGTTAGGATACTGCAAGTTTCCTCTAGAAGGTGTTATGGTTTGCGGTGGTGTTTGAGGTGTTTTTATTTGAAGTTAGTTGGATTTATATTTCTTTGGGATGCTTAGTATAACCCCAGTCCCTTCACAGTGATTGGTTGGTTTCCCAGCTGTAACATGACTGTTGATTGTCTTGTCTGTGTTCTTAAAGTTTTAGTTACTGTAAAATAAATGGCACGTGTCTGACCTGCACTGACTGTTGTGGCCTCTTCATTGAAGCCCCTATGTGCTAGTTGTCCCCTGTGGTTACGATTAGCTCTCAAATGTGCCCAATGTAGTCGAGTAAGTGTAGCTTTCTCTCTAACCAAAGTAAAAGTATATGCAACAAAACTGCTTCTTTTTTTTCAAAAATGTTACTCAAGTAAATGAAATGGAGAAAATGTAACTTGTTACTAACCACCTTTGCATAGTAAGTAGTTTTTTTTTGTTTTTCACAATTTCATAATTATTCAAATACTCAGTATATTTTTAAAACATTTGATTTGCCCCACTTATTTTCTCCTGTGAAAAATTCCTACAATGGCTGTCTTGTTTTTTTTTAAAAAAAAAAAAAGAAGAAAATGTATTAAAATTATGTGTTTTATCCGGTATCAGCAGCAGTTCAGCCTCTATCATATAGCTCCTCCTGTAACATCAGGACAATGATGTACAAGTGTATCTCAAGCAACTGTGCATGTTTACCAATCGATCTGCTCCACTCTGACACGTTAAGAGTCCCGGTGTCATTATGGCCGTTGTCTGGTGCTATAAAACAGAGTTGGGCAGTGCTGATAGCAGTGAGGGATATGGATGGGCCTGTACAGAGCTGGACAGCAACAGTGCTATACTGTACATCTTCCAGAGTGTAGGCCTGTTATCTTTTTGTTTCTGCACAGAGGTTCATCACAGAAATATGCACAGAAATAATTCCAGTGTGTATGCATAAAGACTCTAGTATACTGGCAACCTTACTGTAGGAACAAACTGGGATAGATGCTCACAGTTTTGCAAAGAAAACTTATTACTGCTGTCTTACCACTATCACGAGATTAGTCAATCATTCCTTCCTAAAACATGTGCACATATCTATCTATCTATCTATCTATCTATCTATCTATCTATCTATCTATCTATCTATCTATCTATCTATCTATCT
>JBAFTA010000010.1:3086179-3108750 GCA_036919975.1 Melanotaenia parkinsoni
TTATTACTCAATTTCCCTGAGGAATTCCAAAGGGATTAATAAAGTATTTCTGACACACATATATATGTAAGCACCAGTTATCAGGACAAACAGCCCATACTTACTGTCAGGTATATCATGGAGGAGCTAATATTACTTTTTTTTTTCTTTTTGCATTCAAACGAGACATTTAGTAGTTGAAGAATATAATGTATCAGGTGAGACGCAGGTGTACCCTGGACAGGTCACCAGTCCATCGCAGGGCACACACAAATGGGGACAAACAAACATTTACACACACATTCACTATAAATTCAGAGTGACCAATTAACCAAGTAACCTAACATGCATGTCTTTGGACAGACATCAGAGTACTCGGACGCATACATCAGGAGAACATGCAAACTCCACACAGAAAGGCCACTGTCCCCCAGGTTCAAACCTCTTTGCCAGCCAAGTTTCAAACCAGCGACCTTCTTGCTGTGAGGCTGGGATGCTAACCACCAGACCACCATGCAGCCCATTTTTCACTCATTCACACACACAAGCTGCCTTGCCACAATACAAATGAATCATTAGGAGCAATTTGGGGTTTGATGTCCTGCTCAGGGACACCTTGAGATGAGCTCGACAGGCCGAGGATCGAACAGCCAACCCCCAAGACTACCACTCTACCCACTGAGTCATGCTGCCCTTTGGTTGAAAAAAGGAAAAAAACAATTATCCCATGCACACCACCAAACAAAAACCAACAAGTGAAAAAAACATAAATGCAGGAGCTGCAGTGATTGGCCATAACCTAAATGAAAAGCTGTGGAGAATTAATGAACCCAATGCAAAGCTCCAGTGAAGACAAAGTTCCTCCACAGTGATGCGCAAGACTTACAGGAAAAGATTACTTCATGGTATTTCTGCAGAAAGCTGCTAAATCATTAGGTGCACTGAGGTTTTCACACCATACTTCTGCATATATACTTATTTATGTTTAACAAATAGATTATATGTTGTAATTCCTGCACTAACCTCATTTCAAACATGGTACAGGCCAGATAATGTTTTTCATGTTGTTTATGTATGTTGGAGGAAACTTAATGAGAGCTTAGTAGTGTCTTAGTTAATATGCATTAAAGAAGTTTGCAGGAACAGTCCAATAATTCTTCTAGCGAAAAACAAGAAATTATTGTCATCCTTCCCTTTTAAAACGATTCTTCTGTCATTTTTCTGATTGTTTGCTTGGATGCTTGCTGTGTTTCTTTCTGCCTGCATTCAATTTATTTTTCTTATCTTCTATTCTAAGCTTTGTCTTTTTCTATTTTATAGTTTTTCTGATTTAATTTTCTTTCTTTGCTGCAGCTGGTTGTTTTTTCATTCATTGCTTTTATGTGTTCTTTTACTCAATGGTGTATTGATTATGTTGGTGCTATTGGTCCTTCATACTGGTTTCTTTTTTTCTGCTCTCCATATATTTTCTTTGTTTTGCTTACCTGCATGACCTCGTCTTTCTCTAAGTCAAAGAACAGTTGATGCACCTGTTCAAAGTCACCCACAAGCTGAAGGTTTTATCAAGTTTGACTTTGCTGCCCCTTCTGGCTGCAGAGTACAACCTTCCATGTGCATGTGCAGAGGAGGAGGGAAAGAGGAAAAAAATCAACAGTACATGGAGATAGTAAATACAGTAAATAAACATTTTAATTACTTTCTCTAGCCCGCTGAATGTGCATTATAACTTTGTAAAGAAAGAAACATGAAGGAAAACCTCTATCAGAATCAGTGTCAGGAAGGATGACCCTCTGCCTGTACTGGTCGGGGTGGAGAGGACAGAAAAGCAGGGTCAACAAGCAATATATTAAAAGAAAACTTTCATTCTTACTAGTATTGTCCCAGGAAATAAAACAATGCAAAGCAACATCTGTCTGTTCCCTTTCTCTATATAAACTATAAACTGTCCCAGTTTGTTGTTTCACTATAAAAAATAACTTTAGCTTTAGCTTCCTGTATAATCCATCACTTAAAGTTTAAACAGTCTGATGTTCAGACGTTTTAAACACTGACTGATGTGACCTCGTCCAAAATGAACTAGTTGTTGTTGTGTACATCATTTATATTCCTAATCAGAAAGATATGTCATAGGTTTAATCTAACTTATAGTCTCTCCAGACTCCAGTGGGGCACCTAATGATTGAACTTATGACGAGTTTATCAGTTTTTTACAGTTTTTTCTTCAGCTCGGGATGGGTGTAGGGGTAACTAACACCCACCTGACTGTTTACGTAGAGAAGGGCACCATCCATCTCCTTATATATTGGCTCTGCTCTGATTGGAGTCATCCTAGCCACCAACGGATTAATATTTAATGTTTTAGAGAGAGAGAGAGAGAGAGACAGACAGAAAGAGAGAGAGAGAGAGCGAGAGAGAGAGAGAGAGAGAGAGAGCAAATCTAGGCCGCTGTTTATTCAGGACATTCTAAAATATGAAGAGAAATTTGCAATTTTATTGGTTTTCCAAAACCATAAGGGCTGTGCACAAGCTTTGGGAGTGTGTGTGTGTGTGTGTTTGTGGATGTATATGCATGTATCGGAGTGTGACATCTGTGATTTTCAAATGACGTGTTAATATTTATTAGATTTATATTTTAGAGTCAGAAGTGTTCCTGTAGTCTCCGGATCCTCTGAGTGGGAAAGTTGGAATATGTTTTGATTGACAGCTGAGCTTGCAGTGGCTCAGAGACAAATTAAACATCAGTCAGTGGCGCTTCCTGTCCTCAGACAAACAGCATCGAGTTAGCAGCACCATTAACCCTTTAAGGTCCGATCCAAGAAAAAATGGAAAAATTTAATTTTTTTAACAAAATGTAAAAAATATGTAAACAATTTTTTGTATGTTTACCATTTATTACTGTGTGATATGTCAAAATTATTGCAGTTCATCACTGTAATATTTGATTGTGTCCATCAGGGGAAAAAAGACAAGTATCAGATTATGTTTTAAGCCCAGTTTTTACCATAATGCAAAAGGTGTCAGAAACTGTATGTATCAAATATGATACATATGGTATAAAAGGGGTAAAGGACAACTTTAAGTTTATCAGATGACAGAGACATGCATGTGGTAATGGCCAACTGAGAGATGGTAGTTTAATAGATATGACTGACAGCATTCATGTTCATGTGCAATACCTTTGCGACAAGTTTTTGTCACATACTTGGAGTTCTTCTCTGGGACGTGAATAATTTTTGCATCAGTTGTTATAGACAGGGGCATTGCTAGACATACAGCTCAGCTGGGGCCCAGGCCACCAATAATTCATCTCATTATTTATTATTATAAAAACTGACTACGCTGATGAAACGGACAGCATTCAGTGTTACATCTCATCTACATCCTTTGTTAAGTCTTATTGCTACTGCCTGCTGAAACTGATAACGTTTAACCCTTACATACTATTTGGGTCTAATGTGACCAGTTTTGACATTTGACAGCATTGAAACAAACCCTAAACATCATTATTTTGGCTGAAATTTGGTGACTTTTCCTAAAGTGACACAAAAAACAAAAAAATTAAAATGTATTAAAGTTCTATACTTTTGTATAGGTGCTACAATGTTTTTGCAAACTGAAGCTGTTTGGGGTCAAATTTGACCCATATTCTACTTAAATGGATTTTAGATCTACCGATGTGGGTTAATTATACACTGATCATATATTACATGATGATGATGATGATTATTATTATGATCACTCACGAGATAGCAGTGAAGACAGTGTTTCATAGTTGCAATGGCTAAACATGGTTATATTTTAAAATCTAACAGGTCTAGAAAGTTCATGTTATTATTCAATTAGGTAAAATATAAATAAGTTTTATTAGCTTTCATGTTTGTTTTATGTAAAACAGGACATGATATTGTGTAATAGAAGTTTTTTCTCCAAAAACAGGTGCTGTAAAACCTAAGAAATAAACTCTTCCATTTTTCTGAAAGACTTATAAAGCTTTATTAATGTATTTATCTATGTGACAAAAGAATTCTGAATAGATCTGTAGCTTAAAATTTGGGATAGACACTTCCAATGAAGGAAATCTAAGTGTCACAAGTGACACAGGCTTAAAAAATCTCTGTGGAAAAAAAAACAAATATTTCCACAAATTATCTCCACAAACAATATGAACATGATGAAGATATGTTCAGGTAAACAACAAATACTAAAAAGTATTTGTAAAGTAAAGTAAAGTAAAATCAAAGTCAAAAGTTGAAATTGTATATTTCGCATTTTCTTTATTTCATAAATAAAAAAGAATAATTTGATACAGACACTTTAAATTAAGTATAAACATCAGCAGTTTGTCCATAAGGATGATAGGGTGATGCACCACCAAAGGAAAAAAAAAACACTGTAAGCTTTCTGAATACTTTAGCCTGCTTGCATGTCATTGACCAATCAGCATGAGGCTATGCTACTTGAGTACCCCCTATTTCAGGATGATTTCAGTAGTATAGTAGGTACTATAATGCAATGTCTATGGGTCCTGGGAGGGCTTGTACTTGCATGCTTTCATCGTACGTATCATCCAGCCTGGTGAGTTGCGTGGATGGAGCTAGCTGCATCCAAGATCAAAGATGGCTAATTGTCGCAGCAATTCCAGTGTGTCTTTAAAAGAATTTCCCTTTAGTCATCAGACTAAAGAAGATAAATTGGCACCAAAACAATTAGGATCACCAAGACAAAATCGAGTTTCCATAAAAGGTGGGACATCTTATCGTCAATGATTTTCGCGGTGGTGGTATAAACAGAAAAACTGGCTAGCAGGCTGTGATTTAGCCGGTGTGTTGTTCTGCTACACATGTATTCTGTTCCACCATGATGGCGGTACGGCAGCCTCCACCTAGTGGACAACAACAGGAGTTACTGACATGAAATCTGACAGTATCTGTCTGAAAAGGTCACATGAGTCATCCAAGAGTTATATGTACAGTTGTTTAAAGTTTTCAAATTTAAACATCAAAGAAGGTTGCAAGAAGGTTACCAAGGGCTTCAACCATGTTACGGCCCCAGGCCTATCAGCTTGTTATTTGGTATGCAAATGGAATAGGCCAGTGTTCACAGAGGATTGGCTGTGGATCCTATTCTTTGGACCTACCCTCCTTCATCAGGAGTGGTCGCCGACTGATGCGCTTCCTCTGTGGCTAGCTAACGAAGAAGACTCCACCACTACATATTGCTGGGATTACCTTCATTTGAGGCGCAGCTGTGTGAGATTGCAGCACAGCTCACCATCTGAGACTGAACACAGAGCATGTCTTTGCCACCTTGTTACCCTGTGGTAGTTTTTGTACTGCTGTATTAAACCAGCTTGTGCATTAGGAGTGATTCTCTGATTTTGTTCTAGTGTGGGTTTAGTAGATGCTGAGCACAAAGCTCAGCCTGGTCTGGTTAACCAGAGTGGGTATGTTGAGGAAGGTGATCAGCCTGCGACGTCTGTTACTTGACCCTGTTTTGATCCCCTCCTGTCTGACGGTGGCTCTGGTGCTTCACAGGTGAATGCCCGACTGAGGCTAAGGGTAGCCAGATTTCAGATGGAAGCACAGGAGAAGGCACAGCAAAGACAGATCCAACTCAAGATTAGAAAGTTAGAAACTGAAGCCGACGAAGCTGTATGCTTGCGGCATCAGAGCTGGACGCCCAGGCTAAAGCCACTTCACTGAAGGTCTCTATTGCTCCTTCGGGGTCTAAGAGCCCTGCGCGCCTTTTCACATCTCAAAATTAATTTCCTTTTTTCCAGTCTTTGGCGAGTTAGATGTAGACAGCTTTTATCTGGTTTTTGAGCGCATTGTGCATGCGCTGCATTGGCCCAAAGATTGTTGGCCACTTTTAGTGCAGTGCTGTTTGACTGGTAAAGCCCAAGAGGTTGTAGCAGCACACCCTTTTGCAGAAACCCAAAATTATGAAACTGTAAAAGCCATGGTTCTAAAGACGTATGCCCTAGTTCCAGAGTCCAACTTGTAATGTCACAGTCCGTACGCCCGTGCAGAGCCGAGAGTGGAAGATGCATTGTCCCTAGGCACCCAGGCTGTGGATGAGCATCGCCCTTAGCCAGTCTTCTGTAAGCTAATCACTATTACAAATGTCTGAAAAGACTCTTACCAGCAGGACCACAGGATTAGCAGTCCACCAGGGCGGACAAGTAATGGAGGTGAGACTAGATGTTCCATCTTTGTCGGAAATATTGTGTTCAGAAAATCACGGACAGCTGTTCACATAAATAGCTTTTATTGCAAGACCGCAACATTCCCGACATGAAGGACTGGACTTACAGAAGTGACATTGTGGCGACCTTGCTATGGGGTTCCACCACAGCTGTACACCACAAAATCTTTGGAGCTCTACAACTGAAACAAAAAAAAAAAAAAAACAACTGCTATACTGGTAGAGTAACTGTTACGGCCCTCAGGTTTTCCAGCCTGTGGCCTAAGTGAGTTAATGACTGACTGCAGGGATTTCCTTAGGACTCCTCCTTTCCGTCACCCAGACTGGCCGACGGCTACTCTAGTTCCGGGATCGGCTGTCCAACCAGGAAGCGTGGTCGACTTCAAAATAGACAATCACCCTACATTCGGGGCAGCTGTAGGCAGAGAGACACAGTTTGCCTGTTTGGGAGCTTTCGCTTGTGTGTGGTGTTAAAATATCCTGTGTGGACTTTGAGATTTGGTATTAAGTGTTAAGTTTGTTTGATAGTCTGACAAGACCTTATATCCCTGCCTGAGGTGATCTCTGTAAGTTATTGTGAACTGTTTCTGAGTTTGGTTTTGTTTGATTTGGCCATATTCCGCCACTGTGGGCGTTGACCCATTTTTCTGGGACACTTTTAGTTATCTTTCTCTGTTTTGTTGTTTGAGTATGATTTGTGTTTACATGAACTTTTGTTTCGGATTATTAAAGATTTTTCTTTGGGGATACTGGAAATGTGGAACCCATTTGTGTACACATTTACTTTGGTTGTAAGTAAAGTGTTTTATTTCTTATATTCCCCGTGATCCGACACATATGTTTGTCCCCTTTTCCCCCTAAACAAAAGGGGTCGTAACAGTAACATAATGTCCTCTGCAAGAAAATAAAGCAGACAATCATCAGGAGCCCAGATTAGAAGACTTAGTAAAACCTGAGTAAACCAGCTATTGACTGAACAATAGTTGGGTTTCAGGTATTGATAATAAACAATTTTCAAGAATTTTAGAGAATTGTGGAAGTAGAGAAACAGGCCTGTAATTTGGGAAGTGGTGTATATTACCAGATTTATACAGAGGCACTATTTTAGCTATTTTCATTGCTAAAAACCGTAAGTTACTGATGTAAGTTTTTACTTTACCCTGTAAAGGTCTAACAAAAACTTTGTTTCATCAAATTTATTTCTATTACTTATCAGGATTTTTTTTTCAACACTGATCATTTTCCTTACTGGGACAAAGAAACATGTACTTTGATACAAAAAAAAAGTGATCTTTTTGGTTGGATGTTTTGGTTTTTATTTAAAAAAAAAAACTGGGGATGTTTGATATCAGCCAGGCATACAAAGCAGGTTTGGGCTGCATTACTTTCCCATGGTGTCTGTATCACTGTGGGATAACTTGACCTGTAACCCCTGAGCTTGTAGCCTCCACAGCTTGAGCCGAAATCATCCAGTGAACCAAAGAGGTGCACACAGGTCATTGGAGTTTTCTATCCACTCACCGGGACAAAATCAACCCCCATGTGCCCCAGTGGCTGAATGAGAAGGAGAGAAAACTCAAAGCCAGCCTGTGAGATGAGGAGTGAGAGGAATCAGACACAGGAAGAGAGAGGCAATTTTACCAACCTGAGCTTCCTCCACAAAATTATGGCTAAATGGAAAAATAATGGAGGTGGCATCATTAGCCTGCTAGCATGGTGCTATTAGTATGCCGGTGACATAGAGCAAGACCGGCAGCAGTTATGTATTTTTGCAAGTATGCATATAATTTATTGTGAGGAACACAATTTACATGGGTAGTCAATGACTGTTTTATGGGCTCACAAATAGATGTATGAACTGAAGCATATAATGGTAGGGAGCAGCAGGAAAATTCATTCTAAATCTGCCAATTGTGTTTCCCAGAAAATGTAACCAAGGAATATAAAAGAAATTCATTTTGGCATGTTACATGTATTGGTTTTTGATTTAGTAATCTAATCGGAGAAATTTACCTTCGCTAAGTGAGCAGGAAGTGTGGCTCTGACTTTGTTTTACTAAATGCACATATGAAGGTGTCACATACTCAGAGACACTTACAGCCAAATATGAGAAGAAATGTTTTTTCTATTGTCAATGGTAAAATTTACATTCAGTAGAACATTAATAATGTTTCCCTAATTACCAAATGAAATGTCTGTGAACGCAAAGAGAACTATCTCCAAATCAGCAACATATATAAATAACTGATAACTGGGTATGCAGAGGACAGGGTTCGGAGTTAAAAGGGTTAGGGAGTGACTGGTCAAAAGAAATGTAATGTTTTCTAATTGAAGGTCTATTTAAAAGTTATAAAAAGATACCAAGAGATGTAAAAAGAATGTCAACATTTAAGAACCACAAACCATGTACGACAAAACACAATTTGAAGATACAAAAGTACAGAGGTGAAGAGAAGAAGACTTTAACATTGAAATGCAAAATTAATGACATGCAAAATTCTGTCAAAGTAGACAAAAACTTAAAGAAAATACCTACTAAGACTACTTATAGTTAATTAATTAACCCATCTGTCTTACCCTGGCATTGTTATCAATTTTTCTCAACTTTTTCTTTTTACTTGGTGATCAAAATGCTGTGTTGCAGCTTGTGTCATGAATTTTTGCAGTTTCTGTAATCCAGTGTCTGTTTCTTCCACATGTCTTTTATATTATATGGATCCACCATTTTAAACCCTTTGGCCACACATGTAGCTAAAAATGCTATGAAATCATCATATATAAAGTTTTTTGTTTTGCTGTTTTTTTTTAATTATTTTTTTAAATCACTTGAATAATTCCAGCCATGCTCAAAACTCCAAAATATTAAATTTGTAGGATTTTAACCTTTTAAATGCTAGTTTTAATATTTGAATTATTGCAATATTTATTAGAAAGAAAAGAAAAAACAAGCTTATTTATGATAATAATAAAAATAAATTTTATTTCTTGGCCTTTCTACACCTGAGGTCTTCGTACACAAAAGGAAAAATAAATAAAAAGTAAATAAAAAAAATTACATAAGAGTTAAAAACAGATAAAGGACATTGATAAAAAAAAAAAAAGACACAAAACAGTCAGTTTACATGAGTTATAGGGAGTAGGCCAGTTTGGCCGCTTGTATTCGCGATTTTGTTCTTGCGGTCACTACCCACAGCTCGTGACCATAGGTGAAGGCTGGAAATCAAGAGTTTTGCCTTTTGGCTCAGTTCCTTCTTCACCACGACAGACCGATACAGAGTCCGTATCACTGCAGACGCCGCACTGATCCGCCTGTAGATCTCCCGCTCTATCCTCCTCTCACTCGTGAACAAGACCCTGAGATACGTGAGCTCCTCCACTTGGGGCAGGACCTCATTGCAGACCTGGAGAGAGCACTCCACCCTTTTCTGGCTGAGGACCATGGTCTCGGACTTGGAGGTGTTAATTCTCATCTCTTCTGCTTCACACTCAGCTGCGAATCGCTCCAGTGAGAGTTGAAGATCACGGCCCGATTAAGCCAATAGAACCACATCATCCGCAAAAAACAGAGACCCAATCCTGAGGCCACCAAACCTGATCCCCTCGACACCTCGGCTGCACCTAGAAATTCTGTCCATAAAAGTTATGAACAGAATCGGTGACATAGGGCATCCTTGGCGGAATCCAACCCACACTGGAAACGATTCTGCTTTACTGCCGGCAATGCTGACCAAGCTCTGACACCAGTCGTACAGGGACAGCTCATACAAGCGGGTCCGGCACTCCATACTCCCGGAGTACACCCCACAGGAGTCCCTGGGGAACATGGTCGAATGCCTTCTCCAAGTCCACAAAGCACATGTACATTGGTTGAGCAAACTCCCATGCCCCCTCAAAGACCCTGAAGAGGGTGTAGAGCTGGTCAACTGTTCCATGACCGGGACGAAAACCCCACTGCTCCTCCTCAATCTGAGGTTCGACTATCAGATGGACCCTCCTCTCCAGCACCACTGAATAAACCTGTATGTGGAGCACACCCTCCGGTCCCCCTTTTTGAAGAGGGGGACCACTACCCCAGTCTGCCAGTCATGGGGAACTGTCCCTGATGTCCACGCGATGCTGCAGAGGTGTGTCAGCCAAGACAGCCCTACAGCATCCAGAGCCTTAAGGAACTCTGGGCGGACCTCATCCACCCCTGGGGCCTTGCCACCAAGTGGCACCAAGTATTCCCTCCACCGCCTCACAACGTCCCGAGTCAAGGTCAGCAGCCCCCCAATCCCCACTGTACCCAGTGTTGACGGAGCACTGCTTTCCCCTCCTGAGCCACCGAATGGTGGACCAGAATCTCCTTGAAGCCGTCCGGAAGTCATTCTCCATGGCCTCTCCAAACTCCTCCCATGCTTGAGGTTTTGCCTTAGCGACCACCGAAGCTGTACTCTGATTAGCCCACCGATACCCATCAGTTGCCTCTGGAGTCCCACAGGCCAAAAAGGCCCAATAGGACTTCTTCATCAGCTTGACGGCATCCCTTACTGCTGGTGTCCACCAACAATTTTGGGGGTTACCGCCACCACAGGCACCGACAACCTTACAGCCACAGCTGCGGCTGGCCGCCTCGACAATAGAGGCACAGAATACAGCCCATTCGGACTCAATGTCCCCAGCCTCACCCAGGACATGGCTGAAGCTCTGCCAGAGATGGGAGTTGAAACTATTTCTGACAACATGCTTGGGTCTGCCAGGCCTGACCGGCATCCCCCCCCACCATCTGAGCCAACTCACCACCAGGTGGTGATCATTTGACAGCTCCGCCCCACTCTTCACCCAAGTGTCCAGAACATGCTGCCGGAAGTCCGAGATACAACTACAAAGTCGATCAACGAACTGCGGCCTAAAGTGTCCTGATGCCAAGTGCACATGTGGACACTATAATGTCTGAACAAGGTGTTTGTTATGGACAGTCCATGACGAGCACAGAAGTCCAGAGCACCACTCGGATTCAGATCAGGGGGGCATTCTTCCCAATCACGCCCCTCCAAGTCTCGCTGTCATTGCCTATGAATGAGGGAGTCCCCGGAAGGAGTGACCTAGGAGCTGATTTATTTTCTGCATATTAAATATCTTGGGGATGGGTCTTTGTTGTTGATTATACTACTGCATATGTCAAAGTAATGGTGATCCAATGACTTTACAATTAAAATTGTAGAATTTCCTCCCTTTGCCTACAATGGCAGACCAGTTAAACCTGGTAGAATGCAGTTAAAATTCCAAATATCACTACTTTTCTTCTTAATGAAATGCTAACATTGAGGGATATTGTCCTCAGTGACAATGTTGATTAAGACACCTTTAGAAAATAAGAAATATAACATAAAAATTCTTCATGGGCACATGCTATGAAGAATTTTTCTACTGTCCAAGACAAATTAATATGTTTGATGCCCATTTACTTTACAGCCCAAAGCACAGTTGCTTTTAACTACTAAGCACTGATGGGGTATCAGAAGGATCCCTATTGTAGAAGAGGGGTGAGTGTGGAGTGGGTAAGGGTCAAAGTCAGTGCTCTGAAATGAGGTAAATGGCTGCTAGAGCTGTTTGTAGGCTATGGATAGAAAAGAAGAGATTGCGATTTTTAAAGGGGGTTATTTCTAACACATTAGCCTGTTAAAGATTTACAGTGGACATTTAAAGAAGAAGGCCAGGCTAGCAAAAGACACCACAGTGTAAATAAATCACCAGCAATGCTCGGGGAAATGGGACGAAGAGACATGTTTGCCGCAGTCAGTGAAAACATATAAACAACATTTCCCGGATTAAAGAAGTGATAAATGGATCAGAATAAATACACTAATAAATATTTGATTAATTTCTCTTCAGTATATTTATACAAAGCCAACTCACAAAAGTCATCAAAATGAAGTCCCAATCTGGTGTAATCCAATCATTTTCCACTGCAGTCAGAATGGTCCAATTCATTGTCACTGATTTGAAAGAATACCAGTTTTTTTTTATCTTAAAATTGTGTCGCTAAAGAAACCAAGACACCAGGCAAGTTGTGGGGGAGCAGCAGACAGGAAAAAGAAGCTGTTTGCCTCATAATACATTTGAGTTGTAGCAGTTTCATCTGTCTGATGAAATATGAACAAAATGATTATGGTGAAAGTGAAAAAGATAGCTTACACCGATGAACCCACAAAGATTTGATTTACATAATTTCCAGTTGGCCCTATGGAGCATTTCAGCACCGGGTCAAATTTAGTGGAGCAATCCAAAATATCTTAAAGTCGTCTTTTAAGATGGCCACTGTTTTCTTACAAGCAGAATTGTTAAAACAGCTGTTGCTTGTAGGAAATGTCAGACAATTTGTTTTATTTACTTACTGAATTGCTGCTGTGGAAATTTAGAAAAATTCAAAATAAATGATGTAATGGGAAATTTAAACTCGTTTAAAGCTGATCTCTTATAATGACTTGAAATGGGTATCATCTCTGTAAATTGAAGTGGTGCTATCATAATGCAGATTTTTTCTTTCTCTGTAATTCTGGTCGGACTGAGTTACATTTACTAATCAATTTCAGCATGTTATATTAAGGCAAGACAAGGCAAATTTACTTGTATAGCGCATTTTATGTACATAACAATTCAAAGTGCTTTACATAAAACATTACAGCAGAGCTTGTGCATTAAAAAACAAAGATTAGAAAAAATAAAATTAATTAAACAAAAACATTAAAAAAGCTCAAATAAAATAGCTAAAATGCAAGAAATAAAGCTCCAGTGTGGGGAAAGACAGTATTAAAACATGATCAAGTTTAAAGATTCCAGCTTAACAGACACCGATGCAGATCTGGACTCTAAATAAAAACTAGTTCCATGCAGCAGAGAACACCTCTATAACAAATCAGACATTTTGAATAACGTGGTCTACTTTCTGCAACCAAGATTTACTGAAGGCAAAAACAAGACACCACGAAAAAAAACAAACAAAAACAAAACTTGTTCATCTGGTAAATGCAGAAAAGCTTCGGTTTCTAGTACGTAACAGCTAACATGAAGCTGCATCAGATCCTAGCGGTCTTCGGTTGATCAGAATTCTATCAGAATTCTTCCACGTCTTACCGCGAGTCATTTCTCCCACCCAGAGCTGCCTATCGTCTTGTGTCTTATGTTTTGGTTTTGTTTACCCACAATGCTGTGCGTTGAACTCACGATGCACTTTGTTTGTAGTCTGCTTCTTGTATTCGTCTGTTTGAAGCTGACTGAGCCCTGTGTTTTTAGGCGGACCGTGATTCTTTGTTTCGAATCAGAATTTGTTTGTGCATTCACAAAACCCCAAATAAAGAGGACTTTCCCAGAAAACGGACTGGGATTGGAATCAGAAAGGCTGGTGTGTGAATGCACCCAAGATGGCTTGGCTCCCTCACTGGTTACAGATGAAAACATGAATATCACACATCTCGTGTCTGACTAAGGTTTCAGACAAGTTTCATTTTCTCCTCACTTATGTATCAGAAAATATTTTCAATTTTGGCGCCAAGTTTTCAACCTTTTCTCCAACTGACCTCATTTTGAAAATAAACTAAATTTGGTAATGTTTCATTTCCATCTTTATTTTATTTTTTAATCAGATTTATCCCTGAATCAGTTAATAACTTGTTGTCTCCTAAGCTCTGTTGTCAGTACAACTGACATCTTCTTTTAAACCTTATTTTCTTATGTTCACCACCTAGCCTCCCGCTCCACCTTCCATCCTCCGTCAGGGTTGAATCAGCTATCCATGTCCTCCTTCTCTCCTCCTCTCCCTCTCTTTTCTCTTTCTGTCTGCATGGCTGAATCTGGTCTTCGGTCTCCCTCTCTCTCTCTGGGCAAACACCTGGCCGGGTTCAGGCAATCGATGCCATGCATGGCCCTGCAGGAGAAGCCTGTCAGCTGCTACTCCAGATCCGAGCCGCTTTGGACAACACTGCACCATCAGTCAAATTCATACAACTCATACAAGATGGATAGACCTGTGCGTGTTAACCCCTTAACATCTATCCATTTTCACCTAAAACTGTTTTTATGGATAAAAGACTTGCTGTGGACCAACTATTTCACTGGTCTAGCTTACTGGACCTTTTCTGATGTAACTGGACCAATTTTGTTGCAGTATCATCTGCTACTACAGTACAATATGGCTTCAAAGCTAAATAGCACATGTGACTGGATAGATATAAGCCTTTATTAAACATATAGTTATGATTGAACCCTGGAATGGTGTACATCACGTAAGAACCATTGCTTCAGTTTAGTTTCCCAAATATCAAGAGTAGCAAATAATGATTAAAACCCATCCTTTGAGGCAGGGGTTGACAACTGGTGGCCCGTGGGCCAAAACTAGCCAGCCACCAATAGCACCTGGCCCGCCAGATAACATTGATTAAAAAACAGATTTCAAGATTTATGAGTCAATGAGCAGAGACACGATGGTGTTTACAGTGTGTTAAAATAACAGCATGGCGATTAATCGCATTGTTATGCGCAAAAAGTAATTTTGCTTTAAAAGAAGGGTTCTGATATAAGAAGAAAATGCAGTAAATTTACAGTTGACAAACACTAAATCAGGGGTCTGCAACCTGCGGCTCCAAAGCAGCAAGTGGCTCTCTGGACCTTCCACAATGATTCTTAATACATGGCTAAAAACGCTAAAGAACTAAGAAAATGAAGATTGTTTTATATACATATATATAATAATAAATGCAGGTGTTTTTTTAGCATTTTTTTTTTTTCATGGAATAATTGCATTGAATTTCTACAACTTAGTGACACTAGAAGTACCATTAAGAGTTTTTTAATCTATTTTTCTTGTCATTAGGTTGGAAACTATGGGCTTTTCATACTTTTTTATCATTTTTAACAAATATTTACATCCCATAGAAGAAAGTCTGTCTACTGCAAAAGCTTTATGTTTCATTATTTTAAAAACTAAAAATAGAAATAAAAATGTGCTTTTAAAAAAATTAAAACAAATTTCCTATAGGGGATATTTAGCATAAATAATAAATTGTCTTTTTTCAAAAGGTCTCTTAACATTTGCGTCTTTATCAAGCCGCAACCTCAGGCGATTAAATGTGAAGCCTATGCGGAAGTGAGTACGGGGGTGTGCATTGGTGGGAAAGTTGTAAAAGTTCTGTAATGCATCTTTAAAATAAATCTTTGAAATAAATAATATCTGTACAGGATGTTTGTTTTTTTTTTTTTGCTTCCATCAAACTGATTAGATGTTCATTTAGAAATCTGTTTATTGCTTTCTTTATTCCAGGTTTTACTCTACAGCTTTTAATCTGATTAGAACTAAATTTATTTAATTAGTTGGCTCTTATCTGAGGTGTCACTCATGTTATTAAGTATTTAAAGAAAAATTTCATGCTATAAAATGAGAAGGGTGACAGGTCCTATACCCATTTCAGGAGTCTTGTGACCAAATATCTACCTTTGACTTTGCTTAAAGTTCACCATGAACCTACCATGAATTATTTTTATGTTTAAGTTGTTTTAAATGGGAAAAATTGAGTAGCTTTTGTCTTGGCCTGCAGGGTTGCTTTAATTATGCAAACTAAATCCCTGTGTTGTTTACTACAGGTGGACTGCTGTTTACTACTTTGCAACACCCTTAAAAATAAAAATATAATAATAATAATAAACAAAATAAAAATATAAAATAATGGCTTTAGTAGATGAATGGTTGACATGCCAAATTACCAATACATTCACCAACAAGGTTTTCTAATATTACATAGAGTATAACAGTTTTATCTGTGGTATAAATACATAAATGTTATTTATTTTATTTATTTTTAATAAATCTTTTTTATTGTGATAATGTAAATTGTGAATTCTTCTGCTCTGCTGATATTTGCAGCAGAAATTTAGCATCATGAGAGCCTTAGTTCACATTTTGATGTCAGTCTAAGTCTTTTGTTGTTAGTTTAATCTCTGTACTTTTTCTTTATACATTAGATTTCTATTAAAAATGTTCAAAAAAAAAAACAAACAAAAAAAAAACAGAAATCCTACTTCCAGTCATAATGTGATTCTTCCCTATGCAAAATAGATGTTTTAAATTTTTATAACGGAACTCAGTCAAATCTTGTACAAATAACCGGAGGAGACGGTGAACATCACTGAGGGTTCGTTTTTAAATTCTTAGTGACTCTAACGCCTGAGGATCTGTCCTGGTCAGTAAACACAACTCAGCGGTGAAGAAGCTCCAGCAGCATCTACTCTTCTTATGACTTGAAGGGATTCAAGTTTTATTTATATAGCACATTCACTGCAACCCCAGTTGGCCAATGTGCTGAACAAAGCAAAACAACTACAACATAAAACACTACACAGTAAAACAATAAACAATAAAAATCAGTCAAACAAAAAAATAAATGACATAAAACTGGCATAAAATGTCAAGCTCAACTATGTTTGAAAGCCAGTGCAAAGAAGTGGGTCTTGAGCAAGTACTTAAAACCAGTAACAGACTGGGCAGCTCTAATGTGTTGTTCCACACCTTTGGCGCAACAACCAAAAGAGCTCTGTTGCCCCTGAATTTGAGCCTAGAGGACATGACCTTCAGAAGGAGCTGTGGAGTCTGCTGGTGCAGCAGCTCTGACAGATAGAAGTGAGCTAAATCTCTTAAGGCTTTAAAAACTAGACACAAAATTTTGTACTGAGTCTTAAAACTAACAGGAAGCCAATGCAAAGTAGCAGCACTGGGGTAATGTGATCTTAGACTGAAGGAAAATAACTAGACCTTCTTGACTCCTTTCATATCTGGTATTCTGTACTGTGGCATACAAAACAAGCCTGCAACAGGTAAAAAGGTTAGCCAACGAATAATAATACGATAAGAATAACCCTCCCTGGATGACATAACCAGCTCTTGTCGTCTCTCCAGAACAAAGAGCATCTCTGAACACCTCCATCCCAGTTACCACCTACTGAGCCTTCTGCCTTCTGGTGGGACATACAGCAGGATCAAAACATGACTAATAAAGTAAAAAATAACTTTATCTCATGGGCTATCAGGATCTGTTTCTCTGGTCCTAACTCCCACTACTACATGCAATATATACCCAATAAATCCAAAACCATCTCTTTAAACATTTCCTCTTCACAAATTATTGTGACAGTTGTTTGTGATTATTCTCCATTGTTGCTCTGGATTATTGTTAGTTCATTCATTCATTCATTCATTCATTCATTCATTCATTCATTCATTCATTCATTCATTCATTCATTCATTCATCAGTCAGTCAGTCAGTCAGTCAGTCAGTCAGTCAGTCAGTCAGTCATTCATTTATTTGCTTTAAGTTGTGACTTTCAGTTTTATTGCTTGTATTTCTGTACAGCAACAGTAAAGGATCTTTAATCAAATCATATTAAATTTTATTTATAAAGTGCTTTTCATGCATAAATGCATTACATAATAAAAACAATGGATGCATAATAAAAATGTAAAATAAAAATATATATAACAGCAATTTAAAAACACACATCTCATTATCATCTCTTTTACATACAATCACACTCACACTGATTTACTACGCTAGGAAAAACATGGCCATTTAAAAAAACTACCATAAAAACATAATAAGAATAAGATAAGACAAGATTTTTTTTACGTTTTTTGGCTTTTGTCTTTATCAAAACAATTTAATTCTGAATAATTATTGGGATTTCCTTTGAATGGCAGTTTTATTACACAATGTTAATATTTTACATGAAAACCACCCAAATAAATAACTTTTTTTCTATATAAGAAGCATTGGTGGATTCAAGTTTTGTTGTTTGGTACTTTCTTGGGCTGAAGTTGTTTAAGAGATTTATACAGAAAATAATCATAGTAAACATTTCTATCTTATAGACTCGAGAGGTTAGTAAAGTTATTTTTTTTAGAATGTTCTGTTAAGCTAGAAAAATTAAGGGGTAAATTTCAAAGTGTGTCAGGCAAGATTTCCTTACACAAATTGTGTCACATACATTAAAAAAGCCAAAATAATGAGCAGATGAACAGGGAAAATGTTCCCAAATGGTCAAAAATGTCCATAGTGATGTATGAGATATATAGCAACCAAATCTGCATATCAGTGTGTAGAATACTTTGCCAGTTTATGCAGAAAACTTTGTTTTTAGGATAACAACACTTTGGAAAATGAGATTTCCCATTGCAGTAGTTTAACTGTATTGCTTTTAAATACCTCTTAATTCCACTGTGAATGAGCATTAATATGCCACTGATATTAAGTGAAGATCCTTGAGTATAACAGTCTTAGTTAAGTAGCAATGAGCTTATACCAACAAGCACACAGATAAATCAAACAAATCTGCTGTCTGATCCTTAGTAGGTCACTGCTTTACCCACCATCATCTCCCCCCTCCTGCTATTGTGCCATAACTGGAAGTGTACGCTTATGTAAGGGTGGCAAGGTGGATAAAACACACAGCCTGGGGGATGGGGAACATGGGTGGGGTGTTGGGCAATGACCATCTGTAAAATGAAAACAAATGGGTTGTCATCCCCCAGGAGGAAATCTATCCCTATCTATTTGTAGTCATGAGCTGCTTGGTCACATGGACTCTGCCTTTTGAAGGTAGCGTGTGTAAGAAAGATGGCAGCCACTGATGGAAATGCAGTGGTCCCTGCTTGAGGAAATGTTGGATGCCCTATAAAGAAAATATGGGGCAAGCATGTTGCTATTCTATAATTTTCACAACATTCTGAAAATACATGTGATTGAAAGGCAGCAGTCAGATTAGAATATAAACCTGCAACAAGGCTGAGCAAAGTCTTTAAAGTGATCCTGAGTCAACTACACCCGAGCATCGATAGTAAATTATTCAACCTTCCATTTTATAAATACCTTTTTCCTTTAATGTTCGGACAAAACTCTGTTAACTTAATTAAATAAAGCTTAATTTTAATTATTTATATTCAATTTGCTATTAACAGTTTTTATAAAGGGTTATTAATCAAATCATATTTATTTTATTTAAAGAGCACCTTACCTGCCGAAGGCAACAAAAAGTGCTTTATATGGTAAAAACATTGTATGCATATTAAAGTAAAAACAAGCCTTCTTACACCAAAGTAACATAGCAATTAAAAAAATTCATTATTACCTCTCACACATACACAAACAGAACAGTTTACCACCCACCCCACCCCACTCCACAAATTCTACACAGACATGAACTCCCTGATTTCTGTCTCTGAGAATAAAAATACTTAAAGTGATAAATATCTGACTTGATACTGCTGTGAGGAAACAATGTCTGTGAGATCCAATCACAGCAGGATCCAGCCCACTTATGTTAACTGATGGCCGCCACCGCAACCACCCAGACAAGGGCAGACCAGAGTCCACACCACAGCCATAGGGCTGCAGTGCAGGACCCTCCAGCCACCTGGTCCAGGGCAGTCACAGCGGCAGCAACCTCCAGACTGGTTTGAGCAGATTGAGACTACCTTTTACTATCTGTGAAATTCTTACAAACAGTAATATGCTTGTCTATCAGTTATGTCACGTTAGAGTTCAAGGGGAGGCAGAGCCTATCCCGACTACCATAGATGGAGAGATGGGAAATCACCTGGAAAAATGGCTGGTAGAATTTTTCATTCCTATTTTACTTTATGAGTTAAGCACTGAATGTAGGTATTCATAATTACAAAATATGTTCCTTAACCACTGCTTGTCTGACATTAGTTAAGTAATTATTCCTAAAAGATGAACTCAGGAAAAACAATAACAGGCTCATCCCTCTAATAAAGCAGCATCTAGATCTTCTAGCTTCTTCCATCTGGCCTTTTGTTCAGATCCTAAGTGTCATTTCTGACTGGGAGATGCCCTCTGATTATAACTAAACAGTTAATACATAACTGGATCTTCCATATGAGGGGCCATGGGGCATTATTCATAATTACCATCTCACAGACATGTGAAATTTAAGTCATTCACACATTAAACTAAAACCTCACATACACTATACTGAAACTGCCTCTTATATACTATACTGAAATTTCCTCTCAACCGGACAACCGACTGTAGTAAGTCTGAATGAGGACATGCTAACTAGGCACCTAGTGCTGTCAAACGAAGACCCGGACGGCACTGTGAGTCATATCCTGGAGATCACTCTAAACGCAGGGGAAGAGTATGTTGTCCAGTGCTGTCCAGGTCTTCCTTGGACAGCAATGCATATCTTAATGGCCGTGTCATGCTAAGTGGCTAGTTAGCATGTCCTCATTTAGACTTGCTACTGTCACTTATAAGATTGCTGTCGCGTTACACCTAACCCGTATCTGCTGAGGCCAGTATAGTCATAAACTAAAGATAAACTCATGACCACATCATTAGAATTAAACAACCCCACTGCCATCGAACAGACGCAACACCTGCTATGCTTTCTGTAAACAAGAGGACAAGTTGAAAATGTCTGTGTCCCGGCCACAAATTTTAATATAACGTTATAAATGCAACAACACAGTTACTATCTCAGCTGCATAAGCACGATGCTTCAACACTGACTTAAACACTTAGAAAAGAAAACATTAACAGAGGGTTGAGAACTTCCTTTATCAAACACCGAGTAAAGGATGAGACAGGGAGCTGCATGAGATAATGGAGGAATGAAGCCTTGTTTACACTTACCTTCAAACGCATCACATACAGACAGCCAGCAGACGAAGCTCTTTTTGAATGCATTAATGTTTTGATGCAGTGAGTCCATGCTGTCGTATCACAGTGACAGTGTTTTATGAGGCTTTGATTTCACCATTTCTACCTTCACTGAGATTACTTCCAGGCAGGTACTGCTCTCCTACTTCTTACTCTTAAGTTTGTTTTGAAAATGTGCTCCTGTTTTTTTCTACTATGTGACTTCCTTTTTAAGTGAAATTCGCTCTCTCACACACACTAGTAGAATTCCTTTCATACATACTAGTGAAATGTGATTTCAGAAATTTCACTATAGTGTGTGAATGATGTATGAGAGCATTTTAGTATAGCATATAAGAGGAGATTTCAGTATAGTGTATAAGAGTACAACTTTGCAGGGACACTTTTAACCCAGAAAGACAAACTGGTCCATATTAGGGATGAGAATCCTCACTACTGAGACCAATTTGATATGTATCCCAATATGCTGCCAGAGATAGAATACATTAGTCAAGGCAAAGTAAGTTTATTTGTATAGCACATTTCATGTAAAAGACTATTCGTAGTGCTTTATATAATACATTAAAAGCTTTACGAGTAGGGATGCACCGCTCTGTGATTGGTATTGGTACCGATGTTAAAGAAATGTCTAGATTTGGTATTGGTGAAAATGGGCCTAAACCATGGGCTTAAACTATTTAGTGTAATTCTATGTCGTGCGCTTTGAGTGACATCAGGTGCTAATGACACAGCACTCGGAGGATCACATTTGTTTTCAGAGTGGAGAAAGCAGGAATCAGCCATCTGGAAAACCTGCACAGTGAATGTTGCGAGAAGCTGGAGAAACCATCTTGAGCAGGTCACTGACACTGAATGGCATGTGTTTTTTTTTTTGTTTTTTTTTTAATCAAGCTAGTAAAGGTATTGTTTTATTCAGCAGCTTTTGTAATGGATGTTTAATTTTAGGGCTTAAAGTATGTCGGCACTGTGCTGCATCTCCAGCTTGCAGAATTTTTGCAATGAAAGAACAACCCAAAAAAAAAAAAAAGGAAAAAAAGAAAAAGACTATTTAATTGGTTCATGTGCACTAATGTGGACTATTGTCATGTTGAGTTCATCTACCAATGGTGTGAGATGAATGCAGCTTTGCTCTAAATTAAACACATTAGTAACCAATCAGAAGATGAGCTGAGCCTTGGAAAACGTGGTTGAGAGACCAGCTTCAGTTTAAATCTACACTACACCACAGATAGCTATGACAGAGCAGAGACGTTGATGGATAGCTGTTAACATTAACTAAAACTATGATCAAACTACGGTACATCAGTTTCATCAGTGGGATGGAGGGTAAATTAGTGAAGCCTGGTTATTACCTGTTATTTATTCTACAAATTTTCCCACACACGCTTTGTGCCTGTCAGCTGGTGGGAATGTGCTCACCTGCATGTACACGTGCACGTGTTTTTGCACATCGGGGTGGAGGAAAATTGTAAATGTGTGACCTTGTAGAGTTAAAAAGAACCTGCCATCATTTAAATAAGGTAAATAACATTAGGCTGATAAGTTTTTAAACACCAGTGTTCAGCGTGGATGAAGAAATAATCGGTCTAGGTCGCCCGTGCCCAGAACTATCTATCTATCTATCTATCTATCTATCTATCTATCTATCTATCTATCTATCTATCTATCTATCTATCTATC
>JBAFTA010000010.1:3189504-3206648 GCA_036919975.1 Melanotaenia parkinsoni
GTATCATCAGCATAACTGTGGAAGTTTACTCCATGCCTCCTGATGACGCTGCCAAGAGGGAGCATATACAAATTAAAGAGAACAGGGCCTAAAACTGACCCTTGGGGCACACCACATGTCATTTCACTTAACAACCATGGCAAAGCTAAACGTTCATGGAAGTATGAGGAGGGCGACGTATATGATATTTGAATTGGACCTCTCCATTTATGTACATAAGGAGCATAAATGGGCCTCTTGAGTGCATATTTACAAACCAGGATGTTAAAAACTGGATTCAGTCTGGTTGGGTTTGATGGACTTTTGATGGAAACTTATAGTAAAATCTAATAGTTTTAATTATTAATCATTATCATTCTTTCCCAAACATAAATAATAAAATACTGCAATTCCCTCTGGGATTCATGAAGTATTTGTCATTTAATTTTGATTTAATATTATTTAGCAAAGCATGTTTTGACAGAAAGAACCTCTAACCCATTTCCACCAAGGGGTCTGGCTTGGAACAAAACTTTTTGGTTCAGTAAACCCAGATCTCAGTAGTATTTCCATAGCAACCGAATCTTAGCCTGGTGGGTGGGCTATCAGCCATGTAGCGACAGATGCATCAGCTATGTAACAGCGTTATGTCATAGCAGTGCAATGCCTTCCTTGAAAGTGGTGGACATCCAGCAGTTTGTATTCTTTCTACTTCATTTCACTTTTATTTTACCAGGGAGGAAATCACATTGTGATTAAAATCTCCTTTACAAACAAACCCTGCCCAAGAATCATCAGAATCATTTAATACCAAAAACTGAGGTCACAAAAACAACTAAAATGAGCTTAAAAATAAGAACAAACAGATTTAAATGCTATGTTTAGGGTATTCTTGGCATGTAGCTTTAAACAACAATAAATCCACTATATATTTAAACATGGAGCTTTACTGCTTTGTTCTTATTGTAGAGTCACACAGGAAGTGGTGATACTTGCCACCAATCAATGGACTGCAGCGTGTCAAGGTCCTCTCTTTAGGGTTGGATTGGTAACACTGGGACCCAACGGAAGGGTGCCAAAACAGTAGGATCGGTCAAATCCAATGACACTTGATTTATTGGTCACTTTAAATTCTCCCTACAAGTGAATGTCGGCAGGACTAAAGCCGGGTCTTCAGAATACGGCGCCTGGAGACCCCGACACCTCGTCTCGGCCCTCCTCAAGCCACCAAAATGCTGAAACCGGTCTGTGACAGACCACTACTGTGTATTTTTTAATATCACCAATTTTATCTAACAGGAGATAACTGTGAGGAAACAGTAACTTCTCAGGTAGCAGCAAATTTTATCAACAATTTTACACCAAACTGCTCAGTTTTACCTGCATTGTGTGATTTTATTGTTGATCTTTTAACAACAAACTGAAGTCAAATTGAAGCAAAGTGCTGCAGCTACATCCTACACCAACATGGCGAAACAAAGAAATCACAGACCTCAAAAGAAACAGCAGGAAAGCAAAAAGGAAATGGAGGAACGCTAAATTTACCCTTCATTTAAAACTTTTCAAAATCTGCAATAAAACTGTTAAACACTAGTTAACACTTCACTTTTCCAATCTCAATGCAGATAATTCAAACAAACCCTATTTCTATTTCTTTTAAACAGCTCTTTTAAGAAACACACATTTTAACGAGTCCTCCTTGCCACCATCCAAAGCTGCATGTAAAGACTTTGTAGACCCCTTCAGAAGTAAGATCACGATCAGATCCAGCCTTTCATCTCAACAAAATGTTGATTTTAACATATCTGAAGCAATGCTTTTCCCTGAGGAAACACTGGGGAGTTTTGTCCTTATTGCTGCTAATGTGCTTGGTTGACTTTTCTCCCAACTAAAATCAACAACGTGCCTTTTAGACCCAATTCCCACATCGCTTTTAAAATTCCTTTTATGGTTTCTCTGAACCTGAGCTTTTAGTCATAGTAAATTACTCTCTTCAGACAGGTGTTTTCCTATCTGCCTTCAAAACGGTGAGGCCCCTTCTGAAGAAGAGTAATTTAGATAACAACACTCTTGATAACTACCGACCTGTATCCATGGTGCCGCCTTTCATACAGTAAATCACCAGATTTTATTAAACAGACTGGGGAGTCTGGTGAGCTTCTAAGGTACTGTTTTTAAATAGTTTTACTCCTATCTCACAGATCGACATTTTTTTCCAAGAATGATACATTCTCCTCAGTAATTCATGAAATCAAGTGTGGAGTTCCCCAAGGTTCAGCTGTAGGCACAACTCTTTTTAATCTACAGCGTTGCCTCTTGGGGATCTCATCAGGAGACACAGCATTGATTTTCACAGCTATGTTGATGATACACAGCTTTACATCACCATGTTTCCTGATAACCCAGAACCAGTTAACATACTTTTTAACTGTATTTTAGAAATAGTCATGGATGGCAGATAATTTTCTACAGCTTAACCAGGACAAATCTGAAGTTTTAATCATCAATCAACCCTCGCCTCTCGCCTGCTTTTTGCTGGGATAGACTCCAGCTTCCATGTGACCTGAATTACAATAAGCTCTGTCGCAAACGGATGGATGGATGAATGGATGGATGGATCTGTCCCAGTTTTTGCCAGTGGAAAAGGAATAAAATGCTTCCTATCCTGTTGTGCACTGAGCCAGACCCGTTGCTGGAAACAAAACTTTTGCAGTTGCTTTTTGGTCAGTGGAAACAGATTATTTTTTTTTTTTTTTTTTTTTGATTAGATTAGAAAGTTTGATCAAACTGACGAGAATGCTCTTTTTCATTCTGTACCTACTTTAACCAGTTCAGGGATGGGGTGGAAGAGGTTGGATACAGCTTGGATCCATAATAGACCCAATCTATGCTCAAACTCTTAAATTTAGAACCACCAGTGAATGTAATGTCTACATAATGAATGTTGAGAGGAAGCTGGAGAACCTGTTCACAATAATTACTGTTCTTTATTCACATATATATTTAATATATCTCTTCTATATCCAACTATAAAATGGTCGACATGTTAGCTGACCTGAGGCTGAATGTTTAGAGGTTGGTGAGCTCACACTGACTTCTGCTGTTGAATGCACTAAAAAGAAGATACACTACTTCTGAACTTGTGAATCTGCTTAAATAATCATGTATGAAGGCTTGTTCCTGATACTGTCCCACTGACAGCCCTGCTCTGAAGCTCCTCTTCCTGAACCTGCTGTGAAATCAGCCTGAACGCGCCTCTCTCCGCTCCGCGGAGCCATACTTCACAGAAAACAAAGCCCATTCCCGTGAGGGGTGTAGCAGGCAGGGTGCTGGGTGTTTACTGTTTGCTGAGGCCGACCTCGGCCACGGAGGGAGACAAGATGAATTTGACAGCTAATGTAAAAATAACAGACAATCATAAATCAAGGAAGCAGGCGTTGTGAGTCGATGATGAGAGTTAATCAATACGGGCCTGACTTCGCCATTGTGTGAAATGGCACTCCATTTATTACAGGGGGGACTTGGAGGAGAAACATTATTCATATTAGAGTATGCACACACTGTTGGGAGAGAGGTAGAGGGGTTGTTGAAGGAGGGAGCTGCTTAGTCATTGCACTGATGGAGCAAAGGGCTCTGAGACACAGATCTGACCCTAAAAGAGAAATTTCTCTCCATTCAATCACCGACTAGTTTAACACACAACTTATATCAACTGCTTAGACGTCCAAAAAGCTTCATATTTATGGTATGTTTACATTTTGTTAAAGCAGCAGTTTTAATACTTTGCAGTGGAAATTACCTTTTTTTATGTTTTCAATTGTCCTATTTTATGTTTTTTTTTAATGTTATTCAATAACATGTTAGCTAGCTGCTAGCTAGCTGTTAAGATATAAATCAACATTGCATATTCAGTTAATTGTAATCCAGTTTGATGTCTGCAACGCTGTAACACAGGCTGTACAATGAGCAAAGCGAGAAGGTGAATAACAGGTAGATAAATGCAAGGCTGAGGGTTCAGTTCACGAGCTCTTCAATGTTAAACACCTAACCTCAAGTTTCTCCAATGCCAGGCCAACGTACTTGATAGAGCTGTTACCATCAGTGTGGGACTGTCAGAGTCAGAGTCTTCATCCACTCGCTGTTAAATGTAGAATATTTTATTCTACATTTAGAATAAAATATTCTTAGAACAAAACCTCAAACATTAAGTTATTAATGCATTAAAAAAAAACAGTGCCACAGTCATTTCACCCACAGTATATACTTCCAGATGTGCAATGATGCTTTTTTGTTTATTAGTTATATTTTTTATTTTTATAAAATAATATAGCATCATATTTATATTATATAAATTTTCTATAAAAGTATAGCTGTATCATTTTATTTTCCTGTTTATTAGTGAGGCAGTGTATGCATTCATGTTCAATTCTATAATATATTTATTTCTTCTTCAGTGAGTGGCAGTGCCTCACTAACTACTCTACGTAATTCCACGTCATTAATTTACAAATATACCATCCTCGTCTATGAATATACTAGAAAACAGCTTTAAATACACTGTAGTGACCACTATGAATGAAAGGGTTCCAGATTTCCCTTTAGAGCTTCACTCTCAGACTGCAGCTTTACTGGTGGTTCCTAGAGGTTTTAAAAGTAGAATACGAGGCAGAACCTCCAGTTATCAGAAGGTCAGGAAGCAAAGACACCTTCTCTACCTGCAGGTAGAAAAGGTGTCTGCTAGGTCTGGTTTGGTGACCCTGATTCATCCCTTTAGTCCTGCTGCTATAGGCCGAGGCTGCTGGGGGACGTCCCATGATGCTCTGGGCTCTTTTCTGCTCTCTTTACTCTCCATGTAGAAATATCTGATGTTGTCATTCATTTGTGTTTCTCTTCTTCTTTCTTAGCAGGTATCCCTGGTTTAGAGTTATGCTGCTTGTTGACCCCTCTTTCCTGTCCTTTCCACCCCAAACTGGTCCAGGCAGCTAATTTGTTGTTGCAACCATAGTTTCCAGAGAAGAAAACTCTGGCGTGCTGGAAATGTGTCCAAATGTATGCAAGTTTATAGAAAAAAAAAGCCAGAATCACCCATCAGCCACCACTTTTCTCCACATGTCTTGAGATATCTGAAGTATGCTGCACTCTTTTGGAGTGTTGAGGCAGATGTAGAGGTTGGAGCAGGAGATTACAGACAGCTCTCTGGCACAGGAGCTGATTTGAGTGGCTGTGGCTGGCCTCCTCTGGGGAAATCGGGCCCTAGGAGTGGGGCCTCTGATTTACTCCAGGCTCTGGCATGTCTCGCTGATGAGCTCCAGGCAGCCCAAGCCTTGTGGGGATTGGCTCGGACCAATATGTTCCCTTACAGTCAAAAGGACAGGACTAATGTGTTAGAAGCAAGGCTCAACACCCCCGACTCCTCTTAGCAAACCCCCCCCTTCCACCTTCATTTAAGCCTCTCTCTATCTCGCTTGACTCTCCTACTCTTCCATTGCTTCTTCCTCATATCAGAGCCTCTCTATCTGTCGCCACCTTCCTCAGCATCACTTCTATCAGGAACTCCTCCCCACCTTCATCCTTCTCCGCTGCTCCTTCCCGGTGCTGCAGTCATTTTTCCTCACCTGAGGCTCATTCCTAGGTCTGCCTGAATGTATGGCTTTATTTGTATGGCACCGGCATTTTATTGGATTCCTATTGCTTTGGAACAGAGGTACCACATTCCAAATTCATCAAAGGCCAATTTAATTCAAAATTCATGAAGTGGGCATCTGTCACGTTGCCAGCTGCAATGTGCTCTGTGTGTTCTCAGGGTGCCTCCCCTCTGCACAAGAGACTATCAGTAAATCCAGTCCTATTTCCTTCCCTGAGTCAAAGCTACTCAGGGGTTTGTTTGGCTCACTGCTGAGAAATAAAATAAAATAAAATAAAATAAAATAAAATAAAATAAAATAAAATAAAATAAAATAAAATAAAATAAATGTATCTGCTTGCTGGTCAAACATCATTATGATACACACCAACAGACCAGAATCTTCCAGTTTTTTTCCTATAATGTTACGTAATCAATAAAGACTTGGGCCTCATTTATTAACTGTCCTAAACTCCATCCTAGGAATAAAATTTATGTTTGTAAGTAGAAAGAAATCTGTATTTATCAAACATGTGGTGGCCAGTCGTAACAGGTCGTCAGTAATCAGCTGATCATGCATGTCCTGCTCGCTCCATTCATGGCCATTTACGTTCACAAAATCCTCATTAGAGGCTGAATAATTAGGACTTTTCTGTAAAAATAATCTAAATTGTTTTCATTTGTTGTGAGGGATATAAAGAAGCTTCCCTATAAACAATTTGTTTAAAACAATGTTTTTCTCCTTTCAAAATAAGAGTAACGTGATGGAATAACTTCTGTGGAGCGTGTAGCTCTTTCCTTCTTCCTGGTTCCTTAGCCAATCATATGCGACTCCCCACGGTTGCCAAACAACAACGCAGTGTTTGATATTCTATGTCGGCAAACGAGCAGCAGCCTGCAGGTATGGAAGCTAGTTAAAGAAGCGGACCAGAAATAGTTTCAGAAAAACCTAAAAAGCAAACAACCAAAAACGGAATAAAGCGAGGATGAATATTGGAGAATCTTTTGCAAGGTGGAGAAGTCTGAGAGACCAAATTAATTTCAAAACTGATGCAGAGTTGGCAAAGTGGGTAGGCACTGGAAATTTGCTTAAATTAACTTAAAAGTTTATCATTATTTACAAAGATTAAATTTTTTTCTCGGCACTCATTAAGGATATATTAGTGGACTAAATTGGTTAGTAGTTTACAACAAATGTAATTATGTTTTGGCCAAGTGAATAGTGTGTTTGTCATTAAAAACTTATAAAATTACTATCAAATTCATTTTTTGAGTGAGACAAAGGGAAAACAGCCACTGTGATGGATTTGTTGATTAACTTTTGTTTTCACTCTATTTCATGCTAACATAAATTAGCGTGTGAAATTAGCGCTGGAATTGCAAAGCATGGCACCTTACTGTGTGTAAATCATCTTTGCTCATCTTCATGATGTTTGCTGGGGCTATGTTCTCCGTCCTCTATAGACCATATATAAAAGAACCGTCCTCTCACAAACCCGGGAACCTGTACGAAACTCTCCAAAGGGGAGGGGGGAGGAAGAATGCGCTTTCTCTTTCGACTGCAGTTCTGATTTTAAACACTAGGTGATTGATGCTACTTATTTCGCCTTTAACCACATATGTTGAGAGTACATCCCTTCAGGTCTGACACTGATCTTCCTCCTCAGAGTGCCTTTTGGAATTTTAGGAACCAGGAAAGCTACACCTCTGTTTGTTTTCTCTCTAAAATATTACTAATAGAGTAATTATTATTATTGTCATTGTTTCTGTTAGATAAAGATTCCATTTGGAAGCTGAGACCTGCAGATAAAGCACATTTCTTCTGTTCTACCACCAGATTCTGTTATTTAGGATCATTTCTAATCAGAAGTAAATGAAGATAAATTCCACTTGGTGAGAAAATGTTTTAAGGTATTATACACAGATCTCTAAGTAAGCAGGTTTATAAATAACGGACCAGGATCAGTTCACCTGAAGCCAACATGAGGCATTTCTGTTTGGAAGATCAGTTTCATCATCTATAAGTCTGCTTTGCCCACTCTAACTATGCTTCCGGCAGATTTTTATGTACATGACTATTCAATTTACAAACCTCACCGACTCTTTGCACAGTAACACTGATCCATTATCCTGTTAATGACCTGCCAAGATTTTGAGGCACAGCTCTTCATTTGTTAAAACTTCTTTGTGCCTGTATGTCCAGACTTCTATCAGAAAGTCCTGATCTTGCAAGGCGTGAGTGCCCATTCGAGCAATTTATGGGTCCCTGATAGCTTCCTCATGCAGATTTAGCAAGCTAATATTTAGAGTTTCAACATGCATTAAGAGCTTTGCAGGTTTGCTGGCTGTTCTGCTTCAAGATACAAGCCAAAAATTTCCCTAAGAGGTTCCCAGTATGATGCAGAAAGCTGAGAAAAGTTAAAGAAATTAAAAGGCTTTACTCAAAATAAGGAAATTGTAATGACAACAGATTTATATGTGTTGTGTGTTTAACCCTCCAGGGTCTGTGGTGTAAATGGCCATTTTTGACCACTTTTGATTTTATATCTCACCATTAACACAGTTAACTATGTCTTGTTTGTCATAAATCAAAACTTTATTTATCAAAAGGTACCCAAAGTGCTGCAAAGTAAAAAAAAAAAAAAGATAATAAAAAATAAAATAAAATAAACCAATAAAAGACAAAAGAGAAGAAAGCCTGGCCTAATGATCATGCCCTCTGGAGTTAAAAGTCAATGTTAAAATAGGAGTTTTTAAAAGATTTGATTCATTCAGGGTTCTTGCAGACCTCATAGAAACATGGAGACCATTCCAAAGTTCAGGACTGCTGAGGGAAAATCTCTGTCTCCCCAAGTCCTGTGGACCAATTGGTTGTTTAGATCTTCGAGCTCTACAAGGATGGTGATAGTGCAGGAGCTCAGATAGTGAGGTGTCAGACCATTTCAAAGTCAAATCAAATCAAATCAAATCAAACTTTATTTATAAAACCCTTTTCATACCAAAGGCAATACAAAGTGCTTTACAAGATTAAAAAAAAAATAAATAAAAAATAAATAAATAAGCTTTTACACATCAAAACTGAATTACCTAAAAATTACAACCTCACATTTGTGATTTTACATTTTTTCAAAATCCAAGAAGGAAAAAGTTGTTTTTTTTTTAATTATTTTATTATGAAATGTTAAATGAACCATATTTATATAACTTAGAATGAAAACGTAAATTACTATATGTTATAAACATACAGCAAGGTCTCAGGCAGTTTTTGTACAACAAATTACAAAAGAATCAGGTGTCACAATACGACACGAAAAGAAAAACCAGTTCCTGTCGGCTCAAGGACAGAGAGAACATCGTAGGCCTGACACGTCCAGGGCGTGCTAGTCTTCCTGTCCACCAGGAGGCAGCGCTTCCCTCTGACTTTTCAGGATTTATTTTTTTTATTTATTTTGGCTTTTTTAAACCCTGTCCTGTCCAGCACCGTGACATACCGAACGGTGGTCTGTGTGCCAAATCGTACTGGACAGACTTACTGCCAGCCCTCAATACTTTAAATCTTTTTTATTATTAATTTATTTGTGTTTTTAATTTTGCTCTGCTGTAAAATAATATATTAATGCCACACCTGACAGTGTGAACAAAAAAAAAAGAGTGAAACAGGATGGTAGAAAGGAAAAGAGAACAGAAATGAAAGGTAGGAAACAAAACAGACTAGGCTGCCATAATCAGAACAGTTATTCCAATAACAATAGAAACAATATCAGTGCTAGAAATAAAGAATATAAAAAGTAAATACAAGAAGGGTAAGACCAGGCACAACTCGACATTCACCTGCTACTTCATGAAGCAAATGGAAAGCGTTGTACAATCTCCATGAGAAAACGTGACAGATAATCATCAAGAGCACCTGCAGAGAGAGAAATACAGCAGCAGCAACCAGCAGAAAGCACACGGAGGCAGGAGCAGCTCAGTGTGTGAAACCATACGACAGAGGTGAACCATGAGTTTGCAACCATGCCCAGCCCCAAAACATCAGAAGAAGGCAAGGAGGGGCTTTGGACCCAAGGATCCAGCAGGCCCTGGACTTTCCTCCCAAAATTTCCTTTTTTCTCAGCAACTAAATCTGTCACCTTGTCATTTAATTTTTTGATTGGTTGGTGCTTTTTCCACTAAAAGGGGATGTAAAGCTATTTAGTTTTCTTTTGATTCAGTTGTTTTTACAGTTTTTATATATGAAAAAGCGTGATGTGATTTTATTGTTTTTTATTTTGAAATTGAAATTAAGACCCCGCATGGCTGCATCTTGAGCTACATCATCTTACATCGGCCATGTGATTTGGACACGCCTTCTCCTTCATTGACTCCAGAGGGTTAAAATCAAATATATAATTTCATCGGACTGTACGGCGCATGTAAATATCTCCACATTTATTTTATTTTTCACAGAAAACAAATATTGTTTTGTCACCAGTGTGCTTCATTTAATGTCTTCGGAGCAGCCATCGCATGATGCATGATGGGAAAAGAAGAACACATCGAAAGCAGAAATCAATGCAAACAGGGATCTCAAAGAACATGAAAAACTGGAACTGGATGGTGTTGAATGCTGCATCTTTCATCATTTTATTAAGTCTTTTTCCATTTTTTCTTTATAGCTGTGATACAGCCCATGGGACATGGAGGTATTCCAGGCCATTAGCTTGAATGGTAAGACATGCTCATGCAACAGCATTCAGGTAAGACTTGGTTTTAAAAATGACCAGACTTCCAGCGCCTGCAATTAGAGGCTGTAATGATAGAAACACTGGAAAAGAGACCAGTAGTACATTCACATGAGTGATGTACCATGCGTGACAGGGCAATGCTTTGTAGTGAATCAGAAGAACCGGCTCTCACTCGATGGGCCGGCTACTAGTTTTCTTTTTTTCTTTTGCTGCGTGTTTAGCGCTCATTGCTCAGCCCCAGCTCTGCCCACTGCACTGCTTTGTTTGGATTGGCCCGCATGGACAGGCGGCCAATCACATGTGAGGATATAGGATCATGCCACTATGTGAAAAGAGAAAGGGGATAGACGGCGCTAGTGAGACAGCAGGCGGCCATGAGTACACGAGTGAGTGTGTTGTGTCATCAAACCCGTGTCACAGGGAGAAACCGGATCAGCCAACCTGCACTGCGGACATTAATGCTGCTTTCTTGAGTTTGGTTCTCGTTTTGTTGATTTGTTTGCTGTGTTTTGTTCATTTGTGCAATATAAGATTTTTGTTGAAATAGTAAACAAAAAGAAGTGGTTTTGTGTCAGAATAAATACTCAACAGGAGGGAAAATATAAAGTTTCTCCTAAAAATCCTGAACACAAAATTGTTTTCAAAACACAATTCATTCATTTTTGAGAAGTTAATGTAAATTATAGGGCTAAAAAAGATGCTAAATTAAGAGCCGTTTGGCTTCTTTGGGAGCCGAGGCAAAAGAGCCGGCTCTCTGAAATGAGCCGAACATCCCATCTAGTGCACATGGCATCTGGTTGCTGAGGTGGAGTGTTTTTTAGTCACAACTCTCATTCAGAAACTCCTTCCTCCACTGCTTATTCCAGCTAAAAACAGGGCGACAGATCGCGCTGAGGGAAGAACAGTTTGGAAGTTACCTGCATGATATGTTATAAAATTGTTGATGCTACGCTGAAAAGATCTTTGAAAACTTGAGGTGTGATCCTCCTGAACTTCAGATTCATCTTTACTATTTACACATGAAGAGTTAAATAATTTCCTGTTGATCTTGAACAGAAAATCTGCGGCACAGTCTCAGGATTAATTCTCGTCATCCTGTTGTGGTGATTGAGGGGGAAGAAATCCATCACATTTCATGTCAGTCTTGTGTGACACACAGCAACAAGCTATGATTATCCCACAAAACAAAAACATTGAAAAGATACACATGGCTTACAAGATGAAAAAGGAAAAAAGATAACTAATAAGATAGCTGCATCTATATCTATATATATATAGATATATACTATATTTATATCTCCCAGCTTTCATATCAGAGGGTGAAAAATGTAAGAATCAAGCTTGGACTTATAGCACATATAGCAATGTATTTAGGTACAGTCTAACACTGATACCAGGTCAACAGCTCACATCAGCCTCTGTTCCTTCTTTCTCGTTCCAGCCAGCTTTTTTTTAACAAAAGTCCAGCTCTTTATCCCAGCTGTCCCCCTCATTCTGACCTCTGAAGACCGTGCTGAAAATTTCACACAATCTCCCTGCACAGCAGTAGTTCCACAAGTACTGGGAGCCAATATGTTGCCATAATTGGGCCTGTAGTGGGGGCAGAGTCCAAGGCAATTAATCCTTTCCGCCTGTTGTTTGCAACCTGGTTGGCAGTGACAGGGTGCAGCGTAATTGGACAGGAGCACACTTGTCCCCTCCATTTTACATTAATATCCCTTCAACTCTGGACTCTAATCCCAGCCAGGTAGAGAATCCCACTTCTGCCACCAATATCCACTGAGTCTCTCGTTCCCGCTTTCCCACTCCCACCTGTCAACTCTCCTCCATCACCATGCTGAGCTAATCTATGGCCCCGATGAAGTGAATGGTTAGCTGAGATTGGAGTGGGCAGAATGGCATGAGGAGGACAGATGATGTGTGTGCGTGTGTGTCTTGCATTTCACTGTGATTTTTTTTTTTTTTTTTTTTCAGGCGAAGGAGTTCTGATTCTGAATGGTAAACAATTTGATCCTGTGGAAGTCGTAGAACCCCTTTCCTTTCCTTCACTGTTAAAATAAGTCAAAACAAAAGAAGGTGACTAAAGTTTCCAAAAGAAAATAAATTTGTGAGACAGTCTGATTGAAGGAAATTAAAATCTGTTCTGGATTTTGTTTCTTTTATAACAGAAATTAAATCAAGATAATTAACACAAACATACACCTGAACTACAGCCACTTATGCATCTTTAACCCACTCCAGATCCCACTAGTTTCCATGGAGATGAAGAAGGTTTTGTAGAGAAGGATTCACTCTTCCTATCATAGACTATCTTGGGCTTTATTTCTTTCTGGATCCTCATGGTGGTTCTAAGGTGAATGTGGGGGCTATCCCTCCATTCTCCTGACACTGACCATCGATTGTTGTCCATCATCAACAGTGCCAGTTGAAGGTTACGTGGAGCCCTAGGCAAACCTCAACTGTGGCGCCCCCAAAAACAAAATATGTAAAAAATATACACCTTGTTTTTTCCTGAAATTCAAGCAGCAGCAACACAGTAATCAGTCTTCATCAGGTTTTTGCATTGAACTCCTCGAAAGACATTACTTTACTCATTCCTAGCAGAACGGCCTGTTATACGCTGAAATAAATGTGGTTTTCGTTTAGGGGTGACAACCACTTCCATTTTCTACTGTGTTCCAGGTGAATTTAATCCGATACAGAGACACATATCTTGATTCTTACTCTTCTGTAGGAATCTCACATGTCTTAGCTTTCTGTAGAGACCTGGATTTTACATACAGCCCTTGTAGCTGGGAAGATATACCTAATTTATTTTGGGTATGTTATTGCAGACAGAAGGCAGAACAATAGGCCTTGTGGAGAACAAACTAAACACATTTCATAGTTGTAGTGGAGCATTATTACATCCTGTCTAGTTGCAGTAGTTTGAGGGCAGTGCAACATAGTTGGCATAAGTATATTTATAAGTATATTTATAAGTATGTTTTAGTGTTCAGGGTGGGGTTTACACTTTAAGACTACGCAAGGCAAGGCAGTTTATTTGTGCAGCACATTTCATGTACAGGACAATTCAAAGTGCTTTAAATGAAACAAAAGCATTACAGATATTTAGAAATAGTAAAAGGCATCAACAAATAATCACAATAAAATAATAAATTACATTAAAATGATTAAAAGCAAGATAAGTTAAAAAAAAGTTATCATGCAGATTTCATGCATAGGTGCATGAGAAAAGAAATGTTTTTAACCTGGATTTAAAAATGTCGACATTTGGTGAAAGTTTAATCTCCGCTGGCAGTTTGTTCCACTTGTTAGCTAAAAGCTGCTTCTCCATGTTTAGTCTGGACTCTGGTCTGGACCATGGTCTGGTCTCTGGTCTGGACTCTGGTCTGGACTAGTTGACCAGAGTCTTTGGATCTAAGAGCTCTGCTTGGTTTATATTCTCTGAACATATCACAGATGTATTCTGGACCTAAAGCATTCTGGGATTTGTAATCAGAAGGGTTTTAAAATCTATTCTGTGACTGACTGGAAACCAGTATAAACTAGAAACCAGTGTAAAGATTTCAGAACTGGTGTGATGTGTTCAAATCTCTTAGTCCTGGTTAAAACTCTAGCAGCAGCGTTCTGGATGAGCTGCAGATGTTTAATGTTATTTTTAGGAAGTCCTGTTAAAGACCATTACAGCCTACTGGAGATGAATGCTTTAATGAGTTTCTCTTGGTCTTTCTGGGAGACTAAACTTTTAGTTCTTTTGATGTTTCTGAGCTGGTAAAAAGACTAATAGACTAAAAAAATCTGTATTTTAATATGTTTAACTAAACTATTGTCTTACATCTATATCATATGTGTCAAACTCATCCAGCCTGTGAATGAATTAATTTTGGCCGGCATGATCATATCTACTGATAGAGCACACCACTTTATTACTATAAAGTCCCACAATGCACTGCCAGTGTGTTAGCGAGTCAATCACTGCCACGACCGCATACCTCGCTCATTCTCTAGCAGCCTGACTGAGTTGCTTACCCTTGTCAACAACGTGTCTCCCAAAAAATACCTAAATGTATACATTCATTTATCAGATGAGGAATTTATTTTTGACTATGGAAAATGTTTTCACTTGAAATTACTCTGAAAAATAAAAATTTATATGGAGCCATAACAAATAAATGCAGCAGATTTGAACAGACTTTTTTTTATTTATTTATTTAATGATTAATGTTGTTTCATAGGCAATGGTCATTTAAAAAAAATAAAATAATAAACACTGAACCATGCTGGCCCTCAACTTGTTCCAGTTTTTTTTATTTTGGCCCAATATGTATTTGAGTTGATCTCTCTCTCGCTCTCTCTCTCTCTCTCTCTCTCTACACACACATCTATATGTCTATACTTGTCTTCCTGTTTATAACCATATCTTTAGTTTCATTGGTTAGTTTCTACTCAGAGAGAAAACACCTTTAAATATGGCTGACAGTGATGTGCTGTCCTAGATCCAGTAATCATAGTGTACAGGTTTCATTAAATATCGATTGAGTTTTCCAAGTTTTTAAGACCACGATAATTCCAATTTGGCAAATATTTAGTATGATTTCATTCTGATAAAACTGTGAAGGTGTTCCTGCTGCTAGACTGAGAATCACTGGATCTTTAAAGAAATCATTCACATCTCAGGAGTCACAAACATCAAGTCCACAAGAATTTAGTGTGTTCAGCTGTTCATTGCTTAAAGAGGTTATTATGTCTGTATTTTAACTTCAGACCTACAGAATGAGGGGAAGATGGAGGTATCTTCTCCCATTCATTTCACCACTTTTTTTCTCTACTTGTGCCCACAGCCGTCTTTGTCTTACCAGCTCCTTTTCTGGACCATTTCTAATCTCTTCAAGCGACTCTTCTAAGCCTAGGTGTGCTTAAAAAACAAATCAATATAAATATAATAGCACTGTGTACGCTTTGTAATTTTTATATCATTAGTTTTTGTTGTTTTTTTCTTTCTCCTGCTCCCACCTTCTTCCCACTGCAACAAGACAGAGGACAAAGTGGGGTGGGGGTTGCTGTACATTAAAGTGCCCTCATAAACTTTATTTAATATTCTATGAATTTCAGATCAGTTATGTTTCAAAATGACACACCAATGTGGTCTGAGGGTGGAGGAAGAGGGTGTAAGGTGAGGGGGGCAGGTGAAGAGGAGACAGAGGGAGAAACAGGAAAAATCAATACACCCAGCACACTTTTCCCCCGGCATGGCAAAGAAAGGGGATCTATTGTGGGGGAATGATGATTTATGTCAGGGGTAGAAGGGCCGTCAGGGTGCGTCGGTGACGAAGGTGTGCGCCAATAATGATTAATGCCCCCCCTCCATCCTGGAGACAACCCAGCCAGCACTCTTTCAGTCAACCCCCACACACACCACCCCATCCCACATCTCTCCTTCACCACCATCCCCAACCACCTGCCCCCCCAACGCAGGACCTTCACCTCCCTCTGCACACTGCAGTGCCAACATTCCCACCACACATGTAAACATTTCCATTCGAACAGTTACTGTGTGATCAAAATACAGATTACAAAAAGAACAAATCTCAAAAGTAAATCCACAACCAGGGCTGCTGCTAGTCGTTCGGGGGTCCTAAGCACAACTGCTTTGTTGGGCCATCAAGCAAACATCCTATCTCCCACCCCCCTAAAAAGAAGATTTTCATCAAGCCAACTACCAAACGTTTAACTTATTTTATGTGATTTAATCCTTTAAATAATAGTTTATTACTTGATGTCACTGTTGTCCTCAATTTTTAGGACAAAAATATCACATTAGGTCACACGAGCCATGCAGTCCAGGTTTTAACACCACACTCGTCCATGGCCTTCTGCATATTCTGTGCATTGTCACGAAGCACAACAAGCACCTTGTCTTTCTTAATTTTCCACTGAGCAAACATGCAGTCAAATGCAATGGCAGCTCCCGTATGCAATCCTGAAAACTGTTGTGCATGCAAAACAGCTCTTTTCATTTTAAAGTTGTCATCAATCCACTGAGCCGCTAGGCTTAACATGCTCATCTGACTGAGGTCCGAACTCCATAATCCGTAGTGAAGCTAATGTCAGTCACATTGTCCAACGACTTGCTTATATGGGTGGCCACCATTTCATGCAGAGCAGGAAGGCAAACATCTAAAAAATAGCGGCGGCTTGAAAGACGTAGCAAGGTTCAGTATGCTCTATCAACCGCTGAAATCCTCTGTCCTCCACTACGGAAAATGGCTGGTCGTTGAGAGCAATCATTTCCATTATCTTGTTTGTGATTGACCTGGCTTTTGCCCTGTCCAGGGCAAATTTCTTGGTTTGGTCGAGTGCTTGCTGTATTGGGCTCCCAACTGTGGCTGCTGCTTTGGTTTTGACCTGGTGGCTAACCTTAGATGTGTTAGCTTCCCGCAATTATTTATGAGCTTCCTGATGGTGGTTTTTCAGATGACATATTAAATTTGTAGTATTGAATGATTTGACGTGGTATCCTCCTCACATCACTTCAATTTTGCATATATTGCATGCTTTTTGACTATCATCATTTGACACCGTGAAAAATAACCACACAGCTGACATCGTTTCTAGCTTCCCCACAATGTAGTGCTGCATCGCTGTTACATGTCCAACATGGTGGAAAGGCCAAATGTCCCTCCTCCTCCAGATACACGTACACAAACAGCAATTAGACGAAAATAAATATCGGCTGGTAATATCGGGCTAGTTTTGCTCATCGGACCGATACCGATATTAATGTCGATATATTGTGCATCCCTAATATATATATA